>CM036250.1:3221024-3238524 GCA_020698575.1 Bostrychus sinensis | reverse complement strand
GTCATTTTGTTGGGACCTGATTTAGATTGTATAGTTATTTGGCCTTTGAAAACAAAATTCTTTTAAAACAGTGTGCATTTAATTTATACTGCATGTGCGTTCAGTTCCCAGAAAACATCAGGAGGGACTATTGGCCTTTGAATATTTGCAGATCCTCAAATCTGGCCCTCCTGGGAAAAAGTTTGGACACCCCTGGTCTAGTTATTTTCATTTTTACCGTACAACTTCAGTATTTTTTGTTTATACAACAAATTTTAAGATAATTTTCCTGAGATTTCCATTGTTATACAGCAGCTACAGAAATGCACATTTGTTTGAGTGTAGTTCTACTAAAGGCAGGTTTAAAATCAAAGTTTCTGAAATGAGAAAGGAGTAGGTTTCTTTCTCCTACTCCTGTTCATACATGGAAAGTATTGAATTTATGTAAACTGACATTTCCTTACTAATACATTACCATGAAAAGAAGTAATAAAATGAAATGATGTGATTTCTCTCTCAGATCTGTTCTTTAATATTTTCCATTCTCTTCTGCCCCTGCTGTCTGATCCTCACACAGCGCTCACAACTTTATTAAAGAAAAAAAAGATTTTTCTTATAGACAATATTGAAACGATGCCACAGTGAATGCAGCTGTAATCAAAGCTAAAGGCTCCAATAGCACATCCTTAAGATTTTTTTTGGGGGGGGCCAGGCAGCGTATTTATTAAAATGATAATATGTAAACTGTAAGCATGTCTTTTTTTTTGTTTTGTTTTGTTTTTTTGCATCGGACTCCCAATAAACTCCCATTCAGCCTCTGACATTTTACAAATCAGAAGCTGAATGCATGAATTTGACATCTTAAATCTGCTTCATAACTTTGGGGCCCATACTAAAACCTTCCCTGGGGCCCCACATTACCAAGTTCCGCCACTGGTCCCGGGGCCATAGTTTATGACAACGTTTGGTCATAACACCTCCTTTAATGCACAACACACACAATCTAACTAATTATTATTACCATCAGCAGCACTAAGCCAACATAATTATTTAATACAACTGTCATACTTAAACAGTAAGTTACAGTATATTAGACATAATTGAGAAAGTTACTCATAATACTTAACTAATATATTGATATATGATGATATACAATGGTAAAATGAGTTATAACAGTAATACTTACATTAACATGTATCATTAACATAAAAAGAAACATAGACACTGCATCTGTGTGTAATGGACCATACTTAGATGTAATTATAAAGTATAATGTACAATATATGTCAGATATTGTGTATAAATACATTGTTCTTTACAGCAGTGGTTCTCAACTGGTGGGTCGGGACCCAAAAGTGGGTCGCAGAACTGATTTCTGTGGGTCGCGGGCCTTTGCCAGGGCAAAAAACAAAAAAAATAAATAATCAATTTACACTCCTTAACAGTAGGTGGCAGTGTGGGACATATAGACTAGAATTAGAAACTCAACCAGAGCAAGAATCCAGTTCTATAACGCTTCTGTTATACCTAAGCTTGATGTGAGTACTGCTTAATTTTCTGAATATCTTCTAATTTTCCTGAAAGATGTCTTAATTTTTTCTCAATATCTCTTAATTTTCCTGAGATATCTCTTAAATTTCCTCCATATCTTAAAATTTTCCTGAAATATCTCTTAGTTTTCCTCAATATCTTTTTTATTTGGGTCACAGCTTGTCATTATAAAGTGTTGGTGGGTCCTGAAGCCAGGTCAGATGAGAACCACTGCTTTACAGTAGCAACCGTTCATTAGGATGAATAGGGGGTGGGGTTAAATAAATTCATCTTCTTCCCACTGCTTTTCGAGTTATAAAAATATACAAACTGTGAACATGTCTGAATATATTTATGGATACTGTTATTCCGAATGTTTCTTTTGTTTTGTTTTTTCTACCCAGTGTGGCTATAAAGTATAATACTGTACAATATATTTATTTTTCTATGTACAATATTTTTATTTCTATGGATCGAAGTAAAGTAAAGTAAAGTAAAGTGAGCTGTCAGCTTAAAAGTATGAATTTAGCCTTAGTTTTGGAAATAGTGTTTGGTTTTTAGCGAAATGGTCTTAGCAATCATGAAAATCATTAATATACGAATGGCTGAGGTGGTTTTGATGCCTTTATGTCAGACGACCGCATACGTTTTAAAGTCAGCTGCACAGAAGAAGAGTAAAGAGCGAGAACGTGAGAATCCCGGCGACTCGTTCCACACAATTTCACTCCGAGCTACTTCAGCCTCTCCTCACAGACGACTTCCCCGCTCCAGCTGCGCGACACAAACTCAGAACTCTGACTGCGATGTCTAACGCTGCGGCGGTGACTCTGGGAAAAACCTGCCTCTCTGAACGTCACGGCTCCGAATGCACACTGAAGGAGAAGTCGGCGGTCGCTGGGTCAGTTCTCGGCTCGCGGTCTCAGTTCGCTGCGCTCCTGTCTGCTCTCCGGAGGCGGTCAGATGGAAATACACAAGAGGTGATTAGCAGAGTCTCGCTGAAATAACCGTGTCATTAGCGGAGATTATTACTGTTATTATAATCAGCAGAGAGAGAGAGAGCGGCCCACGCACACTGAGCTGATCCTGTCACACACAAGGTCACTGTTTTTACCGAACTGTGGGGAGATGTTCTGAGCTTTCTCCCATGTTCTAATGTTGTTCCCTCATCAAAAACACACCTGGAGTTGTGTTTTGTTTCATTCGCGCCTGTTTGAGTGATCCTGTATTCTCTGGAGCTGAGTTTCTGGGTCCTCAGAACACTCAGTTGCCTCTCCCACGAAGCCCCGCCCACTCCAGGAAGCAATGACCAATCAACAACAAGCCCTCTACATTAGGGCTGCACAATATATCGCAAAATTATCGATATCGCAATATTCGTATCGCAATAATCATGAAGAATCATTTTCCACCAGAGCCTTAAAAGAACATGTGTTGTGACTAAATAAAAATGTTTAAAAAGTCCAGTTTTAGTGGTAATTTAATTAATTTAGTCACAGCTTAGCCTTGTTTTATTCCTGGTTTAGTCTGTGTTAAATTTTGATTTTGTTGCCATTTTGACTTGTAAATACAGGAACTTACATTTTTGTTAAATGTAGTGAATTTAACTTATTATGTTCGAAAAGTAGGCTCTATTTTCAAATATTGCAATAATATCGTTATCACAATTTTCAATTTTTTAGTTATTGAATATTTCTCCATGTTTTCTCCATATCGTGCAGCCCTATTCTACATCCAGTCTGCTCTCATTCATTTATCCAAAAAAAAAAAAAAAAAAAAAAACAAAACAAACAAACAAACAAACAGTGTACAGCTCTTTTTCCACTGATTCCTCACAAACATTTCTACTTTTGGAGTAAAATGGCATCAGACAAAAAGTTTAAGGAAGTTAAGTTCTCTTTATTCTTTAAAGTTACACTGTGTAACTTTTCTCCTAAATATGTGGGGCATACTGACTTGTTTTTGTGATTTTTTGAGCGATTATAAGGCCTGAGGCGCGATCTGTTGCTCCGAGCGGGGCTTCTGTACTGAGAAACCACCCTCGCAACTTGGCCGGGAGCGCTCCGCTGTTCAGGAAAAGTCACGTGACAGGGAACGACTTGAGGCGCAGGTATAACCAGGAAGCTACTTTTAGCATTGTTATTTTCGCCAGTTCGTCAGGGCCGAAGGACACAAGAAGATGAAGACAATGTCGGACGAGGCAAGAAAAAGAAAATGTGAAAGGGACCGCACCAGATCGCAGACAAGAGTCAACATCGGACAGACTTTTGCTCGCTGGCGTCAGATGAGAGACAGAGAAGGCTGCAAATCGGATCACGTTTTTGCTTCTTTATTGTTGGGCAGGTAAATTAGCCTCTTTATTTTTTCTTTAGAACATGCTTTTTTATACAGTTATTAGTTGTTTTTACTGCGACCATTGCGCGATATTTGTTGATAAGCTAACGCTAGCACTAACTCTATAGAAGATCCAATCTGCGGCCACACAAGTGGTTACAGAAGTTTATACAGTAAATATGAATGCACTCTCTAGTCCCATTGTTAGTTTGACGTAACGCACGCTCGCACAGTTTCAGAAGGAGGAGGGGCCCTAGTGTTTACGTTTTGCGACAGTGCAGTGGCACCTGTGGCCTCTAGAGGCGCAAGACCGGGAATCTTACACAGTGTAACTTTAAATTATGTTCAGACAGACTGCACTCAGTTTTTAAAGATTATAAAATGTGCCGCTGTTTTAGAGGTGACCATGATTGGATTTTGCTCTCATTTTGGCATTTCTTACGCTGGGGTGGTGATATTTGACAAAAATAATAAATACATTTAAGAATTTTAGCGTCACAACTGAAAAAAAAAAAAAAAAAAGAATTATACTGTCTAGACAAAAACTCACGCTCTTGACAGTCAGAGGCTAAAAAATACACAAACAAAAACACAAGATGCACCTTTTCTTCAGTGCATTGTGGGAAATAATTCCTTATAATTCCATTGGATAACAGTGAGTGTAGCCCCGCCTCTTAGGGCTTTAAGAGGAAGAACCTGAGTTTTAGACCAAAGTAAAAATGGATTAAATCAGTGTTGGGGCAACTCAGAGACCTCCCTGCACAAACAAAAACACTCTGGAGCTTTAAATAGGAAATAATTCATCTTTTATTTACAAATCTGTGGAATTATGTAAACAAACAATATGAAAATTAATTCACTTTTGCTCTCTGTGATGAGGACAGGGGTTAAAAGTATTTTTCTTTGATTTATATTTTTAAATGTGACCCAGTGACCTAAAAGGGCTTTAAGGCTTTTAAAGGAGGGCCATCAATTTGCTTAAATAGAAGTTTTTGGTTTTATTCTGGGTTGACTTTGTGATGCGTAGGAGACCAGACGTGAATAGAAAGTCTAAAATTAGAATCTGAACTAAGTGTCAGACTGTGAATGACGTCAAAACAGCAACATGGCCGCCTCAAATCTCATATTAGTGAATGTTTTTTTGTCTCTTTGTGCATCTGCTTAAGCGTTATGTTGAAGTCATGCTCTAAAAAGAGAGTCTGAGTGAATGATTTGTCAGTCTGGGATGTTTCCTGCAGAACTCGTTTGTAAAGAGAAGAGACTTTGAGTGGAAGATATGAAGGCAGCAGATGGAACAGGATTTTTGCTGTTTTTTGTAAATAAACTGCAGAGGCGGTGCTTGTCAACAGGCAAGGCAGGCAAATGTTTGGGGCCCCGGAACAGTAGGGGGCCTCCCTGAGTGTATCGCTACAGCAGTGGTTAGTTTGTAATGTGATGGTAGGTCAGTGCAGAGTCTGTAAAGGGGCCCCACCTCTCACTCTGCTGTGTGTCATGCTTCCCAGCGACTCGAAGGAGCGCTCCCTCACCTCTCGCACAGACCAGGGAGCGCACACACAGCGCACAGGGAAAAACAACAACAAGCCCAGGGCGAACAGAGAAAGACACATCTGAAGGTTTTATTTATCCGTTTACCATCGTTCAGAAAGTAGCTTGTTGTTAGCAGCGAGCTAAAACAAAGCTAAGTGGCTAACAACAGCTAAAGTTTATCTGAAGTTTCAGTGGCCCCTCCCCCGGAGCGTTTCCATGGAGATCAGAGTCTTTACTGAAGATGTGACTTTCCTCACTGATATTTTTATAAGACTTGACTTTTATTAGGCTCATTATAAATTACTGAGGCCTGGATTCATGATGAGCTGCTTCTCTGTGCATTGCTCGCTACTAAAGTGTCTCTGTTTTTTGGAGGAGAGTAGAAAGATGTTAATAACAAATTATTTTATATATTTTTGTTATTTTTACATGTCATTGTTTTAATATCTACTTTTTAAATTCAATTTCTGTTAATAAGAAACGTACAACAATTTAAGTTTGATAAGGAGACACAAATAGACTGTGTAAAAAAATCCTTTTGGTCATAATTATACTGCAACTAAACCTGTAAATAATAATCGTAAAAAATCAGTACATTCCTACTCAAAGACAAAAACAGTCTTTAGACACAACTGGATAAACATAATCAATCTGAGAAATGAAATGTTACCAGGTTATCTTAGAAAAATAGAGCGAGGTGGGGTTGGGCTGTGTTATGGAATCTTCTGCATTGTCAATGAATTTATATGGATCCACCTTACATTTAGTCTTAATCTGACTTAAAAATAAACTTTCTACAATGATCCGGTTCTGAGTTGCTTCATGTGTCTCTCTCGTCTCTGATTTGCTGAACAGTAATTAAAATCATCTCTAAGAAACAGCCTTTTATTAAAATGTATTTGTTTTAATGAAATCTTCTGAAGTGAATGAAGCGATTGTGGATCTTCGACGATGGAGGAAGTCATTACCGGAGCCGGCTGTGGCTGAATGAGTGTGGATGTGAGAAATAGACACACACACACACACAGAGAGAGAGAGACACACAATTATAACAGAGAGAGAGAGAGCGAGGCTGTATTATTGCTCCACATGAACGCAGCGGCTAAATTTAGTCTCATCAACAACAAACAGGAGGAAGAGAAGAGGAGCTGCCAGGACTGAGAGCAGCAGAGAGACCAACACAACACACACACACACACACACACACACACACACACACACACAGAAACACACACACACACACACAAGCTGTCTGTGTGTTTACGACTGCAGAGAGGAACGGGACAGGTGGGGTCCATTGACAAAAGTGTCTCTGGACCAACCTTGGCTGTAACTTCTGCCTCACTGTAAATCCTGCCTCCCTGCACTTGCTTCCTGTTCATTTTAGAATTGAGTTTAAAATTTTATTGTTTCTTTTCAAAGCGTTGAATGGTCTGGCCCCACAGTACATCACTGACCTCATACAGATTTACACTCGTTCTCTGAGGACCGAGAGCCAGCTCCAGCTCGTGGGCCCTAAGACGAGACCTAAAACCAGGGGGGACCGGGGCCTTTTCTGTGGCTGGCCCCAAACTATGGAACTCTGCCCCCCTCGTTTTTTTTTTTTTTTCCTATGATACAACTACATCGATACACATGACCTTGTATAAAATCGTATCGTTTTCTAGGAAGTGAATATCGATACACATGAAGTATCGATCGATAATATCGGAAATATCAAAATTAGAAATTTGTATGTTAGAATAAAACCAGATATGGCTTTTTGGAGATAAATTTTGTGTTTTTAATTAAATAAAATGTTATATTCAACTTTTCTTCACTCTCTGTCTGCTGGACATAATCAACCCCGGCCGCGGTGCTACATTTGAGAGTAAACTTTTATGATTTTTGGCAAAAAGTTGCTGTATCGATTATTGCTACGAAGATGTTGAATCGTATCAAATCGTATCGTTCCAAATTAGCCAATATCGTTCTTGAATCGTATCGAAACACTTCTAATCGATACATATCGTATCATTGCAAAAACGTATCGTTACACCCATATTGGTATTTATTTATTGTTATTTTATTGTATTACTTTTATTTAGTTTTACTGGTTCTTATTATTTAATGGGGACTGGTGGAGCTGAATAGAGTAATTTATTATTTATTGTTTTGTTTGTAAAATGTGCTGTACAAATAAAGTGGATTTGGATTTGAGCTGTTCTCTGAGAGCCTCTGATGGTGAGCTGTTATGAACCAAAATGTGTCTGAAATAAAGAATGAATTGAAATCGAAAGAGTTGGAATATAGACAGCCTCTGGGGCCCCCCTGCAGTACCTTTGCGGACCCCCAGGAGGCCCCAGACCCCACTGCTCTAAACTAAGCCCTTGTTCTCGCTGGCTCTGGCCTCAGCAGGTGAAACGTTCTGCTCAGTCTCTACGTTTTCTGCCGCTGGGAGACTTGCTAAACAACACCCGAAGCTTATTAATCACAATTCAACATAAATACAGATTTTTGGCACAGTCCTAACTACTCTAGTCATCTAAAGTCCCCAGTGTAAGCCTCTCACACAGCACTGGTCCAATCAGATCTGTGAGTTTTCTCTGTAGTGCTGTGAAAATGATTCTGTGGGCGTTCAGTCTCATCCATATTCATACATTCATAACACGCTCTGGGCTTTTAGCAGCTCACAAACATGAGAATAGGTTGAGGAGGTTCAGATACTTGCCCCTGTGTACTGACTCTGATCCTACACTCACACTGTCCTGTCAGAGTGGTTATGATCTACACAGAAGTTACTCACAGCAGATCTACAGCTGACACAGGGGAGGGACAGTTTGGTTTTAGGGCGATAAGATTCGTTTGACACTGTTTCTCAATTGTTTTTTAATCCCACGCAGGGCTGCGCACAGGATTTTAGAAATACTGAGGTCCATCATGTTGAAGGCCAGGTTACTCCCCATTTAGTCCTGGATTAGTCTTTGTTTATTCCTGGTTTAGTCCTTGTTTACTCCTGATTTAGTCCTTGTTTAGTCCTGGTTTAGTCCTTGTTTAGTCCTGGTTTAGTCCTGGTTTAGTCCTTGTTTAGTCCTGGTTTAGTCCTTGTTTAGTCCTGATTTAGTCCTTGTTTAGTCCTGATTTAGTCCTTGTTTACTCCTGATTTAGTCCTTGTTTAGTCCTTGTTTAGTCCTGGTTTAGTCCTTGTTTAGTCCTGATTTAGTCCTTGTTTAGTCCTGATTTAGTCCTTGTTTACTCCTGGTTTAGTCCTTGTTTAGTCCTGATTTAGTCCTGGTTTAGTCCTTGTTTAGTCCTGGTTTAGTCCTTGTTTAGTCCTGGTTTAGACCTTGTTTAGTCCTTGTTTAGTCCTGGTTTAGTCCTTGTTTAGTCCTGGTTTAGTCCTTGTTTAGTCCTGATTTAGTCCTGGTTTAGTCCTTGTTTAGTCCTGGTTTAGTCCTTGTTTAGTCCTGGTTTAGACCTGGTTTAGTCCTGGTTTAGTCCTTGTTTAGTCTTGGTTTAGTCCTTGTTTAGTGCTGGTTTAGTCCTGGTTTAGTCCTTGTTTAGCTCTGGTTTAGTCCTTGTTTAGTGCTGGTTTAGTCCTTGTTTACTCCTGGTTTAGTCCTTGTTTAGTCCTGATTTAGTCCTGGTTTAGTCCTTGTTTAGTCCTGGTTTAGTCCTTGTTTAGTCCTGGTTTAGTCCTTGTTTAGTCCTGGTTTAGTCCTTGTTTAGTCCTTGTTTAGTCCTGGTTTAGTCCTTGTTTAGTCCTGGTTTAGTCCTTGTTTAGTCCTGGTTTAGTCCTTGTTTAGTCCTGATTTAGTCCTGGTTTAGTCCTTGTTTAGTCCTGGTTTAGTCCTTGTTTAGTCCTGGTTTAGACCTTGTTTAGTCCTGGTTTAGTCCTTGTTTAGTCTTGGTTTAGTCCTGGTTTAGTCCTTGTTTAGTCCTGGTTTAGTCCTTGTTTAGTCCTGGTTTAGTCCTTGTTTAGTCTTGGTTTAGTCCTGGTTTAGTCCTGGTTTAGTCCTAGTTTAGTCCTGGTTTAGTCCTGGTTTAGTCCTAGTTTAGTCCTGGTTTAGTCCTGGTTTCGTCCTGGTTTAGTCCTAGTTTAGTCCTGGTTTAGTCCTGGTTTAGTCCTAGTTTAGTCCTAGTTTAAAGAAAAAAGTCAAATACCAGCTCTGGTTATCATCTCTGGTACTTTTTACTTGTTAATTGTAGACAAAAAAAATAAATAAAAAATCAACTTTTAGTGCAAAAAATAAATTGCCCCGCAAAATCAGGCATTTTAGCCTGCAACAATCACAAAAATTGCCTGTGAAATCCTGGAGGAACTGAAATATTATTAAATAAATAAATAAAAATTAAATATTATTATAGTAATAATTAGGAGCAGCACATAACTGTTACAGAGGTGACAATTATTCAATTATTTAGTAAAAAACACACAGAAAGTGAAATATTTTTTAAATTCTCAATGTAAATTATTTTTGCACTGTGCAAATTATTACAGCCTTGGGTCTGTCAGAGATTACCAACAACATTTATTTTGAGGAACTTTTTTTTTTCTGTGCTATGTAGAATCTAAAAACTAACTCCCGTTAAAATGCATTAAAACTGGTTGTCACTTTTTGTTGCCACCGAAAAACTCAAAATTTATCTAAGTTTATCTTATTTTTCTATAAAGATGCCTCTAGTCAAGCTAAAAACTAAAATTTTAACACTACAGAGAGTAAATTTAACACTCAGGTCTTCAAATTTTACTGTGAGCTAACAAAACTAGCCCTGTGATTGTTGTTTATTCAGAGTGTAACATGCACAAATGATGAAAATAAGATAAACCGCTTTACTTCACACTGCAGACAGCGTTTGGCTTCATTATCCATCGTATGTTCACATGATGCTAACGTTCTGCTCTCTGAAGCTAATGGACTCGGAGAGATGAACAGCTGTTTATTGAATTAGCAGGACTGTGATTAGCTGATAACAAGGATAATGTAGAGTTAAGGCTTTAATCCCATGCAGAGACACGACACAGATGACTGCCGCCAAGAACCGGGACGCGGTTTATGAACGGATCTGCAAAAACGTAGGAAAACAGCAGCCAAATGAATGATAAAGCTACGACAGAGTTTTTACTTTTATGCATTCATTTCACTGACAGTATGGACGGGATATTAGTTACTGT
The DNA here is from genome assembly GCA_020698575.1 of Bostrychus sinensis. Lineage (NCBI taxonomy): Eukaryota > Metazoa > Chordata > Actinopteri > Gobiiformes > Eleotridae > Bostrychus > Bostrychus sinensis. The sequence continues at coordinate 3,228,002 of CM036250.1, read as the reverse complement.
GGAAAAACAGTGCTGCAAACCAAACGATAATTTCTAAAGTAGTAATGACTCGAAGCATACTTTACTTTACCTTACAGACTGTTAGTCCAAGAGGTCTCAATGATGAATTTCTGTTGAATTTAATTGTAATTGTGATATGAGGCGGAGAGTAAAGTCTTTTCCCTCTGAGATATTAGGGAGCAGATGTACCGCCCTTTTATACGGTGCATCACACTTAGAATATTTTAAATAGGCACATGAACTAATGAAGACAGCTCATTTGTAGGCTTATTATAGATTTAATGCGAGGGTAATAGACATTTTGTATTAATTTGGTATGAATGTCTCTCATAGGACATCACCAGTCATAGCCAAATATCGTTGGAACGTCATCTTTTATGTTAAATTACAAATATTGCATGGGTAATAAACTGCGGGAAATTTCATTCAAAATAATGCATAGAATATATCCGTGTAGAGGTTTTTTAAATAAATTCAATAAGGATATTGACCCACTTTGTACTTTTTGCAATTCCACCATCGAAACAATTTGCCATCTGTTTTTTGATTGTGTAGATTCGCGCTACCTTTGGTGTGAAATAGATAGATAGATAGATAGATGGATAGATAGATATACTTTATTTATTTAAATTAAATTGTTAAATTGTTCAGCTGCTCCACAATCACACAGACACACAGAAAGCATGAACCACAACAGCCAATATAAAAAAAATTAAGAAATCGGTAAATAGTAAATAATAAAATACACAATAAATAAAAATATGACAGTACTTCAATTACATAAACCGGACAATACAGTCAGTACCTAAAAAGTTAAAAAGTTGAAATTTAAGTTCACTTCCGCCCACCGCTATCCACCACCCCCCTCCCATTTATAGATGCATTGTAGAGCCTCATAGCTCGGGGCAGGAAAGACTTCCTGAGTCTGTCCGTGGAACAAAATTTTAATCGTGCTCTAGCAAATAAAATTGAAATTGAAAAAAAAGATGTTATGTTTGGATACAGCAAAACTATTCATCAAAATATTAAATATATCCTTAATCAGTTTATTATCCATGCAAAATATTATATTCATAAATGTAAATGGGCAAGGAAAATGCCACGCATACAAGAATTCATAACTGAGATGGACAGATACATATCACTCATAAACAAAATGGAAAATAAAAAAGCAATAACATTCTCCAAGAGATATATGGACCTTTTTAAAGGGGACCTGTTGTGTTTTTTTAATATTGCTTTTTGATGGGACAAGATGTTCAATCCAACAGAAAAATGTAATGTCGTTTTTGTTTTGTTTGTCATTATTGCTTTATTGTCATAGCTGCTTGTATTGTTATTTATTTTGGTTATTTAAGTGTAAATGTATAAGTTAATAATAAAAAAAAAATAAAAAATTTGGTATGATAATTGTATGTTGGGATTGATAATGATACAAGGAGCCTGCTCTTGATCCTGATTGGACGATGTTTTTGACTGAAACGTTGCTCAAAAAATTATTAAATGAAGAGTGAGATGGTGTGCGGGAGCTTTATGATCTTTTCGAGTAAAGCAGTAATTTTCTAATGTCAAATAGCTCTTTATACTATTGAATATTTCTATATTTAGCTTTGCGTATTACCATTAAACTTATATTTTGATGTACTACTGCTAAGGTTAATAACGCTTCAACATTAGTAATAATAATACTTTGATTTTATGTGATGTTTTTCTTCTTCCACTCTAAGGTCGCTCTACTCTTAGGTGCATTCCAAATATGGCACAAATAATGAGCTGCTACAAAGTTCTCAGAGCCAAGGTTGCAGGGGGGGCTCCTGTCGATGGTGGGAAGACTCTGCAGAAACTGAGAACTTTTTGTGGCCCTGCCCTATTCACAAAAAAGTTACTCGAAGCCAAGAAGATAATGCTATGCAGAGATCGTCATACATCGTCATACATAGTATAAAAAGCTTAGGACACTCCTCTTTTATGCTGCGTTCACACCGGACGCGTTGGAGGCGTCTGGGGCGTCTGGTTTACATGTTAAGTCTATGTAAACGCGCGTCTAGGCATCCTGCGGCGCGAATCAAGCGTCCAGCGCGGCGCGAATCGGGTTTTGACGCGTGAATAGCGCGGCGCGAATTGAGCGTCGACGCGTCTGACGCGCGAATCGAGCGTCTGACGCTCTCGACGCCCGAGGTGAAAAATCTGAACTTTGGCGAATATTCACGGCGCGTTAACCAATCAGGATCTAGCTCCTGCAGTGACGTGGGAGGACGTAGAAAGCGGAGATCCATCAAAACAATCACGGCGGACTCATCGAAGCTGTCAATGTGAACGTGGAGCTATAAGCTACAGCCTGCAGCAGCTCTACTACTTTTATAAAGACAGCAGTCAAAAAGATAGTAACAAGACAGAGAGGGGACCTTAACTTTAGCGTGAGCTGAGCTGAGCTCGTAGGATTAGCAGTTACTGCACTTCCCAAAACAACAGGGAAAACAGAGTCTGTGTACTGAGTGCTAGCCTATACCCGCTAAAACCACTAGAGACCGCTATTAAACAAGAAAAAACTCTTCCATATCTCCGCTCTGCTGCTGGTGTTGAGTGCCTAAAAACAGCAGTAGTGTCCTGGGGACATGTCCTCGCACCGACCCGGGACACAGGTGAATCAGTTGAATTTAGCCCTGAATGAGCGGCCATTACCCTGGCACAACAGACTCCTCCCATGATGCGAATTCGCGTCTGAACACATTTGTTTTGACGCGCGAACAGAGCAAAATTGGACGCGCAAATGAAGCGTCTGACTTCAAAATGTTCAAGCGTCCAACGAGACGCGTCGGACGCGAATTTGACGCCTCAAACGCATCCGGTGTGAACGCAGCATTAGGAGCGCGCTCATTCTGCTGACTGTAACCTTACCTGTGTTTTTACTGAATAAACTTCTGACTTGATTACACTTCTGAATCATCGTCCTCTTTGATGCTTTCACCCAAAATGAACAAATCCTTACAATACTGACAGATACTAAACTATTGCAGCAGGCTTTTATTGTGGCTTCACCAAAAAGGGGTAAAAACAACTCATCTCTTCTACCAATAGTAACAGTAGAGTACTTTTAGTAGTAGTAGCAGATTTATAAAGTTTAACATTTAATACTAAAGCAGTAACTTTTCTGCCTTAAATAAACTATAGTCTGTGTGATGGTTAAATGAATTGTTGTGGGGTAAATGAAGCGTACGGCGTCTCTGGGACAAAAATGACGCTTGCAAATCTGAGTGCCTCTGACCCAGTGTCACCGAAGTCTCGGGTCTCGCAAGAAAGCAGCACATTGCAGTTAAAGCCAAACAATAAGCTAGAGGTAGCTTTATTTGTTTATTTTTGTCATGGCAGAGCGGCCAAATGGCAGAAAAAAGTTTGTACAGATGCAAAGAGGAGGAGGAGAACAAATGTAAAGACGAGCAAGGGGTCACACAGGAGTCAGAGTATTTATGATAGTGTTTTACTCTGAACTGTAGGGGGAGCGCTATAGAGGAAAATGAGGCTAAAAGAGCGAAGAAACGATCAGAGTTACTGTTTTAACCTGTTAAGCTCTGAGGCCTTTTTCCCAAAAATTCTATATCTACATTTATTAAGGTTTTACTTAGCATTTACTAGGTGTACATAGCTAACCTTGGTAGCAAATTAATTGGTGGACTTTGGGGATTACTGTAAAAGAGAAATAATATTAATAAATTATATTGTTTGACCATAAATTGAGGTTGAAATGGATTATTCTAATTTCCGCCTGAAAAAAAAACACATATTTGCCTCCAAAAAAGCCTTTTTCCTTCCTGTAGTGAAGCAAATAACAACATAAATTGAAAATTTCACATATCTTGGTCTACTGCAGCAAAATGTGTGCCAAATAAACAAAGTAATGGAAAGATATACATGTTTTATTTTTTAAAAAATCCAGGCGGAATCCAACTGTTGAATAGAAATTGAAGTAGATAGTTTTGTTGCCAAGAATTGTCCGAACACGAGGATGTCAAACATGTGTGTGTCAGCCGTTGTATCTCCCCGCTATGGTCCCAACAAGCGGACGCAAGGGGGCGGAGCCTCGTCGGGCTCTATTCGGGTTTAAGAGGTTAACCTCACTTTTACATTCAATCAATGCCAATGCAAGGTGTGATGTTTAATGATGCAGAGATAAAGGTCCAAGGCTAAACTCAGAGAAAGTTAGAAAGAGACGATAATCTGCAAAATAGAATTATTTTTTTTATTTATTTATTTTTGCCTTCTCCCATGTTCTAATGTTGTTCTCTCATCAAAAACAGACCTGGAGTTGTGTTTTGTTTCATTCACGCCTCTTTGAGTAATCCTGTTTTCTCTGGAGCTGGGTTTCTGAGGCCTCTGAACGCTCAGCTCCACCACAAAGCTCCGCCTCTCCCACAAAGCCCCGCCCACTCCAGGAAGCACTGACCAATCAACAACAAGCTCTTTACATCCAGTCTGCTCTCACTGATTTATCAAAAAAAAAAAAAAAAAAAGTACTATTTCTACTGATTCCTCACAGACATTTCTTTTTATTTTGGAGTAAAATGACATCAGACAAAAAGTTTAAGGAAATAAAAAGCTCTTTTTCTGTTTCTCTGGGCAGAAGTCTGTCACTCTCTGCTGCCCTCTGCTGGTCTCTTCACCGGTTTCTTTATGACACACATTAAAAACGTTTTCTTTTAGTCACATATTTGTGTTTTTAAAGGCTGTAAAATGAGCTGCTGTTCTACTGGTGTCCATGACTGGTTTAAAAAAGATAAATAAAAGCAAAATATAGCCCCTTTAAGCAGCAAACATTACTGCTCTAAGTGTTTCATGGCATCAGATAAATCGTTGGGTTGTTGGGTGCTGAAAATGCAACAGATTTTAGTCGCTTCAGGCTTTAGTGGTGACTAATCTCGAGGTCTTTTCTGGTAAAACACAGGTCAAATAAAGAAAAGAATATGTAAAAAATGCTATGAGGTGTTTTCTGGGAACACCTGGGAAAAAGTGAAGAGTGCCTGTGTCGCTGCACTTTATGCTAATTTCTCTCCCAGCCGTGCACCACCTGCCTTAGTCCTGATACTTCACACTGAAAACTCTTTTGTTTTCTCGCAGAGTGGCGGGACGTGGGCTGTTTACGGCGTTAACAGCGCTGATTAGCACAGAAACACACGACGACAGACCGCACCGAGGACGGAAGCGAGGGCTGCTGCCGATGATCCATAATTCATAAGAACACGAACAATACTCGGGAGCAGCGGAGAGACAGCGGGCCTTTGTGCTCCAGCCATAACCGCAGCTATTTCAGGTCTGAGGACGAGAAACACCACCAAAGAGAAGCGTGGACAAATGTGAACGCTCATAATGAGGATGACGTCAAACAGGGGAGAATGAAGCCTTAACAGGAAATAATACTAACAACTTGCTTATCCAACTAACTCCACAGACAGCAACATGTTCATCATAACTTTATTATCTTCTCCTTTTATTTAGAAAGAAAGGTTGGGGCAGTGTTTTGTTAAAAAAAAAAAAAAAAAAGCAAACAAAATCAACAACACTGTACTGTAGGAGAAAAGCAGAACTGAACTTTTTCTTCAGAATAAAACAGATTCTTTATTCATCCCCATCAGGAGAAATTCAAGTGTTTCGTTTTCATTCAGGGGTCGCTGTAATGAATTATCTGCACTGATAATTTGGCAGATTTTTACACCGGATGCCCTTCCTGACGCAACCAGCCACATACTGTGACTGTAGAACACAGAGCACAAGCTAAAAGTTAGAGGAAGAGCCAAGGCTTTGTTAAATTTACATAACCATTAAACAGCAAAAGCCTGCACACATACAACGTATTTTCCAGATTATAAGTGGCTCTGGAGTATAAGTGGCACTCGCCAAAAAATACATAATGAAGAAGAAAAAAACTTATATAAGTCACACTGGACTATAAGTCACATTTTTTGGGGAAATTTATTTTACAAAATCCGACACCAAGAACAGACATTTCATGTTGAAAGGCAAGTTATAGTAATAATAGAATAGAGAACAACAGCTGAATAGGTGTGCCCTATGCTAACGTAACACATTGATGGTTATTCAGCTACATGAAGCATAAACAACGAACTGAATAGGTGTCTCGTATGTTAACGTAATATATTAACAGTTATTCACATAACTATAGCATAAAGAACATAATATAACAAGTTCACCAAACTCACCATCTCACTCCTAATCGCTAAATCCTTTAAATTCTTCATCCTCGGTGTCGCTTCTGAACAACTCCGCCAACTCCGGAGGTAGACGAAGCGCCGCTTCCTCCTCTGCGTGGCTGTCGTCAGACTCAGCATCAGTTCCATTTCCAATTATTCCGCTCTTTCTCAGTTGTCTTTATAGCCTAAGTTGTTAGTGGTAATGTTTACATTTTAAATTGTCAGTGGTACAGGTGCAGCAGATGCTGGTACACAAGCCTAGAGCGCCCTCTAACCAACACCTGACGTATACACTGCAAAATACGGTACAACAATTTAAGTTTGATAAGGCTCTCTTAAATAGGCTCTGTAAAAAATCCTTTTGGTCATAATTATACTGCAATTAAATCTGCAAATAAAAATCATAAAAAATCGTAACCGTGAACATAAAATCGTGAATTGAATCATGACTTTAGTGCATCCTTATTAAGCAGCTGTCTCATATGTCAACAACACATTTCATAGATTTTTTCTGTACTGTCAGGGTTAAATTAATGCTTGTCACTGGTAAATAACGCCACTGAAGACATGTCCTTTGCCTCAGTAATTATTACAGTGCAATCAGCTTTTATAATCCTACACATCTAGTTAAATATGTAAATCCATGCGTGTGTAGTTCCCCGGCTTGGCTCTGCGCTGCCGCTGCTGATGGTTTGTACTTGACTCCGTGTTCTGTTTTATCACTGCGTCCTCGGGGAAATCCCTCCGAGTCCATGTATTTAATTAACTTCTGTGT
>CM036250.1:3201024-3218524 GCA_020698575.1 Bostrychus sinensis | reverse complement strand
GAGTATTGTGAATGATTATATGTTCTATTGTGTTTTTATGGATGTACCCTGAGTGTCCAGAAAGGTGCGTTATAAATAAAATGTATTATTATTATTATAATATTATTATTTTGTCCACTCCCAAGAGAGAAATTTCTGCAAATAAAAACAAAACATTTTATGTTAAAACTCTAGCCATATTAAAATGAATGTATTCAGATAGAACTGGTTGCTTGTAGACACTGTACCTTCTGATAAACACCGTTTTTGCCTTATTTTGCATAAATTTCCTATTTTGACCCAATACTGTTTCTTGGAAACTACAGCCAATCTGCACTTCTCACTTACTTTTTCTTTATTAGTGACCTAATACCTACTTTTGTTCCAGAAGCATTTTGCTGTAGACCTTTGTTATGAAACAGGAAACTGAGGCGCTCTGATGTATTGCTGTTGATCTTTGTGATCCAACGCGTTTCGACTCAGTCTTTATCAGAGTTAGTTACAACAACAGATGTGTACAATATTTAAAGTGTAGAGTGGTCACGTGATAGTCATCGTGTGATATATACAAAGACATACAATAAACATACAAAAAGGGATGTCTCACTCATCCAGGGTAAATGCATCACAACAACTTAAAAAAGCAGTCGTCTGGATTTGATTTTTTTTTTTTTTTATAGTTGAAGACATTTCTCTTCTTTCTCAATTCTGAAACTGAGCTCAAAAAAGATCAATTTTCTTTAAACAGAAACGGTGGGCTCAGGTACAACCTCAGTCTCCTGAAACCCAAACAAAACAAACCAGTTTCACTCAGGTCATTAACATCTGAAGGAGCTGACCAGCCCCAGGAGGGTTAACGACTCTGCCACTCACTCCAGCAGAGGACAAAGGACTCGTAACGACCTGAAACCACTCAGGCTCAATAAGTACTCTACTGTTGCCATAAAGAAGTCCAGCAGAGGGCAGCAGAGGAACTTCACTTCCTTAAACTTTTAGTCTGATGCCATTTTACTCCAAAAGTAAAAATGTCTCTGAGGAATCAGTGGAAATAAATGAGAGCAGACTGGATGTAGAGGGCTTGTTGTTGATTGGTCAGTGCTTCCTGGAGTGGGCGGGGCTTATCTTTAGTTTTTTAGGTTAGATAAACACAAACAGCATCAGAACACAGTGGGAGCAGTAGTTTCCTAACTTCCCATCACCAGCACTGTAGGAGAACAACTTAATGTCTGAGCCTGTGTAAATGTATTACTTCAAATAAATATTGTATATGGCTCATTCTTTAATTTACAGTACATTTGACTTCAAAAGTAAGAAAATCAATATTTTTTTGAGAAGTTAACTACAGTGAAGCCTGAAATTGTTCATATCCCTGGCAAATTCTGACTTAAAGTTACTTTCATTCAACCAACATGACACTTTTTGTTCAAATGTTAAAAAAAAAAGCTGAGAAATATTTTTTTCTACAATGATACCTCTTGTACATCGTCTTATTATCTTTTGGAAGAAGCCTGTGTCATTTTCGTTAAAAAAAAAACATTGTTGGTTGAATGAAAGTAACTTTAAGTCAGAATTTGCCAGGGGTGTGAGTAATTTCGGGCTTCACTTTATGTGTTTTATAAATATACCCCTTGAGGAACAAAAATACTCATTTGTCAAACTTAAAAGGCTTTTAAATTATTTTCTTAATAAAAAGTTTTTGATTGATCATTTTGTCAACTGTGTTATGGACAAATGCTGTTTCATACAATACTTTGATGAAAAACTACACTGTTTTAAAAGTTTTTGGTCCATTTACCTTGGGCCGTGTGGGGTAATTTTACTATTTTATTACTTGAATAAAAGTGAAAAGGTATTTTTGTTTACTTAGTGTCCATGCCATTGATTGACTAAATGCACTTATACAACAATAACTAGACGCACACTTTCCAACACAAACAAACAATCTGACTGCGTCTCCATCCTGCATCACCTGTGTTCGCCCTCCCCCGCTCCTCCTGCAGGTTTTTAAAGTAAGCAAACGTCACTGGGCCCCGCGGTGACTCACTGCGTCTCTGTGAGGGGCCCTGTCTGTCGCCGCTCCGTCGCGTTAGCTTCAGGGTGAACGATGTGGCGCTAACACATGAATCAGAGCCAGCGTCACCCAACAACACAGCCCTTAATTAGGTTTATTTAAGACTGCTCTCTGTTTACTGTGAGGCAGGCCAATGGAAATAACCTGCATTTGGCAGTGATAGGGATAAATGTGTGCCAGTGTGGATAATTTAGCAGGTGTCGTTGGGTGTTTTTGCGCTTGTCCTGTTTGTCATCGTTGTGGTGACAGATGTAAAAGCTGTTGACCTGATTCCAATCAAAAGGCATTGTTAGAATCCTACCTTTCTCCTGTGTAATAATAATAATAATAATAATGTGTCAGTCTTATATCGCTCTTATCCAGACACTCGGAGTCACTTGACCAATCAGGTGTGTCATTCATTCACTCCTCAGTCTCACTGTGTGGTCATAAACAACTTCTGCAGCCACAGCCAGGTGCGTAATTTCCGGGGGGGTTAGGAGGGTTATGGCCCCCCCAAAATTCAGGTCGAGCCAATATAACCCCCCCAATAATCACAGCATTGCGATGAATACAAATATGAATTATCCTGCATGAATAACTCGTCAATTTTCTGTGTTCATTTTGTTGCCAGCAAAATAGTAATTAGTTTATTCCACCCCCTCCCCTCCCTGTGTAGAATACTTGGTACGGCCCACTGTCTCCTGAGCGTTGGCTCTGCTGTGTGTCCTCAGTCTCTGGTGTTGTAGCGGTCATAGTTGGCTGTTTCTAACCTGTGCTGTTATGAAAAGAGCACCAAAGCCAGTCAACAGTTTTACAGAGTTGGTCAATGCCAACCCCAACGAAAAAGAAAAAAAGTACTGCCCAAGAGGAGGTAAACAGTCGTATTGTCCAGTTAGCTGATGATTTGACTAAATTGCCAGTGTGAGGTAAAGCTAAGGAGGCTGCCACGGAACATGTGCTGTGTGCAGGACTAATGTCAATTTAACACTGAATGCTAATTTAATTTCAATTCAATTCAATTCAGTTTTATTTGTACAGCCCAGTATCACAACAAAAGTCGCCTCAAAGGGCTTCACAAACAGTTGATCAAACATAAACACACAATCAGACTTAACACACAATCAGCACAAACAATAACTAAACTAAACAGATCCAGGACACTCCTGTCCTTAGACCCTCCTTCTCGGTAAGGAAAAACTCCTAAAAAAACCCAGCTACGGGAAAAAAGAAGAAACCTTATGGAGCCCATATTGAAGGAGAGATCCTCTCCCAGGACGGATAGGCAATGCGTCTTAAGTAAGTGATGGCATTATTTACTAATCAGCCCTGCTGTTGTGCTAACACTGACACTGACATTAGCCTAGCACACAGCTGAAGCTAAGGAAATCACAGTGAAAGTATCATAATGCATTTCTAATACAGAAACTCCAAATTAGCACACTCCTTTTACAAAAGTACATGATTCAATGTGTAAAAAAAAAAAAAAAAAAATAGGCAGAGAGTTTAACCCCCCTAAGTTACGCCCTTGGCCACAGCTGCCCCGGGGCAGACACAGAGAGATGTGGCTGCCATTCTCGGCCAATCTCTACAAACAACTGGTTAGCTTCAATGGGAACTCCTTAAAAGTAGGAGTGCGACAAAAAACAAATCCCACGAGACACGAGACTGGGTTAATGAGATGAGATTTTTACATTATTTAAAAATGTATTTTGCACGAATGAAAAATTAAATTTATTCACTTGAAAATCCGAAAATGCATTTTTAAAATCAACTTGTAATGACTGAATATTTACTTCTGTTATTTGAATTATATGCACTAGCAGAACATATACGCTGCCAAATGTGTTGCCACAAACTCAAACTGAGATCTCGAGACTAGCATTTCCAATAGATGGCGCTGTTGTATTGAAGATAGATAAATACATTGGCGTTTATTTTGGTTCTATTTTATTTATTTATAGTGTTGTACTTTGTATTTGTTAGTGTCTATAAGTGTAAGGATGTATTGGTGAATGGGCTAAGGCTGTTGAGTAATTTTGGAGACGTGTTAGTTTTCGCGTATATAACTTCCAGTTTTCCAGTTTGCAAGAGAGAGCTCCGGTACGAAAGGAAATCTTAAGAGATAAAATCAAAGTTATAAAGCTCAATTCACCAGCCTTTTTTTATCACAAACAGGCCAAAGTGGTATGTGTTTTGTTTGTAAATTCTTGGTTTTATTATGTTGGTATTGTGTCTAATATGTTGTGTTAGTTCTATGGTGAATTATGTGGATGCTCATTAAATCACCAGTGAAAAGAACTCTTGTCTTCGCGTTGTGATAAAGGCTGGCACACAAGATCTTGTCACTCCCATACTTAAAATAAAAAATAAAAAAGCTTCCACACAAATGGGTGTTGTGGTCCAATGCTGTCATCCTGAATTTGCAACAAACAAGGTCATATTATGGGAAGCTTCTCATGGCAAAAAATGAACGGAAAGCTGATAAAAACGACGTACCAAACTGAAAATGATGCTGGTGTCAACTGAAAAAGAAGAACTCGCAGCAGGAAGACAGAGAAGACAGATGTACAGAACTAAGTAAGTCGTAAACAGTCTAGGAGCGGATATTTTAATATTGATAGACAGTTGTGTTACTCTACAGTTTAATAATAAAAAGCATGAGTCCAAGAAAAGAACGCTGCAGAGCTCCAGTGATATCAAAAACAGAGAAACCTGTAACAATAAAGAAAAGCTGTTGACCTGAGTTCAATAAAAAACACACACCAGTATTTCTCTGTGTAAATAGTGCAGCACTCATTTGGCAGAACAAATGTTTGGCCTCATCAAACAAAGAAAGAGGTGAACAGGTGCGCTGCTCTACATTCGTCATTTTCAGGCTCAGTATAACATTACAAATGAATGCAATTATAAAACGCTTACAGAGCGATGACCATGGCCAGCGATTAGGTCAGCCCGAGTCTGGACCCTTTTTTTTTTCCTCAATGGTCCCCTATTCTGTTAACTAGACTTTTCTGAGCTTTTTATCATGTTATATTGTTGTCTCCTCCTCAAAATCAGACCTGCAGTAGTATTCTGTTTGAGTAATCCTGTATGCTGAGGCGCTGCCCTTCTCCAGAGCTGAAAACGCTCGGTCTCTACATAGACACGTGAAACCAGGAAGTGCTCCTGCCCATACACTGTCACCAGACTCGTTCTGATCATCTCAGCTTAAACTGTGACCACTATGAAGCTCAGTTATCTATCTGTTAGCATAATGTTGCTAACACCTGTGCTAAATAGCCATTATATCATGCTCTGTCTATCCCCCGCTGTTCAGTACGAGCACTCAGAGATTTTCCTCTCATGTCTGACCTCAAATCCTCCCAACTTTATTCATGTGGGAACTCAAAGGAGACGATCAGGAGGCAATGTCTATAGAGGGCTGTTGTAAGAGAAAGACCTCAGCTCTGCGGTCCTTCAGAGCTCTCAAACTACAATGTCTGGGAGCTGATGGTGAAAACTGGGGCCAGCAGCAAGTACAAGTACAAACTCCCCAACAAAAGATGTTGTTTATAGATATACAATATTTTAAGTTAAGTTAAAAAATCTGTAGAAGAAAAATGCAGTAAATTGCTGAATTTATCGCAGACAAAATTGGTATCTACGAAACACAGACAAATTAAACTCACCATTTTCCATAGGACAGTGTACACGCCGTACTGACTGCGCAAACTAAGTGATGGTATCTCTGACAAATGTTAAAAATGTAAAATCTCTGTTGGGAATCTTGTGCACATGCTTCAGAGTTGTGTTCGATTACAGCTATACTGGAATTATGTGATTTTGATAACTTCTGAGGTGTGAGTATTTTGTTGGGAAGCTGACCCTAAGATCTGGATACTTGGAGATGTTACGCCACTAAAACTACCTCCTGGCAGGGGACGTTGCATTCTTACAAACTGGATCCACCCATCCAGAAACATTGGATTAACAAACTGTTGCACTATTGTACTTCAGAAAAGATGCTTTATTCTGTGAGGGGAAAGAAACCGAGTTTGAACAGATATGGACACCCTTCTTAAAAAATCTGACAGGACTGGACTTCAGTGACTGATCAACATTAATCTTAGGTTGCCTTTTATTTTAACAACATACCAGCTGTTTATCTTAAATGGAATTGAGTTGTGTTTGTACTGTATGAATACTGCTGCATGGAGGGGGTGGGTATTGTTTGTTGTTTATCAAAAATAAAGTGTACTATATAGCTACTTTAAGAATGTATATACAAATTGTGCATTCCTAATAAATATATCATTACAAAAACAAAACAAAAAAAAAACTTGAAAAAAGTATAATATGGGCCTTTTAACTGAGTACTTAGCAGTGTCTCAAACCACAGAAAGCTGTATTTTTGGACCTCCATAATTATAGTAATAAAGAAACTCTGGATTTGGCCTTAATTGGTGCAGTCTTGCCCCGTCACACGTTTGGCGTTGTTGGCAGTATACTACAGTAACGTCTACATGTATGTCATAATGATTACAGTTTTATCATGAATTGAGTACGGCGTAAACACAAAACATCCGCTGTTTTGAAAGCCCTCTTCAGCTGTTCTTACCTCCGTGAGATGTGGGTTGGGGTTGAATCCGCACTGGTTGCAGACGGTGGCCTTACACTGGGTGCAGGTGTTGTAGTTCGGGACGGCCGGCGGGTTGGACAGCTCCGTGGTGGTGCAGACGGGACAGAGCTTACTGCTGGGCATCGGGGCTATCTGCGGTAACGGGGCGTACGGCGAGGTGGGTGTCAAGCCGCGGTCTGGGGACACCGAGGGAGACCGTCCCGTCCTGGATCCGCCGCCCGATCCGCTGAAGTCCACCTGGAGGTTTCGACGAGAGGCGTGCTGACCCGGACTCTGGCCCATCATCCCCATACCGGAGGAGCCCCCGTGACCGGGACCGTGGCCCATTCCCGGACTGTGGCTCTGTGCTTGGGCCATGGGTGTCGGGCTGGACTGCATGTGTCTCGGGGAGCTGGGGCTGTCGTGGGTGGCCAGGCGGTACGGTTCCCCAGCTCTAGAGCCGATTCCTCCGCTCATACCCATCCCAGCTCCCATACCTCCAGGTCCCATCCCTCCTCCGTATCCGCCCATACCACCGCCCATACCTGCACCCATCCCTCCGCCCATGCCAGACCCGGTCATTCCCATTCCTCCCATTCCTGCTCCAGGTTTGGGGCTGCCCATTGGACCCATTGGACCCCTGCAAGACACAAAAAACAAGAAAGAAAAGAAGTTTAGTTACTGCACAAACAGATGACTTAGTTTAAAGCAGTGGTTCTCAAACTTTTCACACCAAGCCCAACGCTGGAAAATATTCAATAATTCAATAATCAATAAACTACATCCTGACTAAACCACCCCTGAATGAGGCCAAAACCGGGACTAAACCATGCTAAACCAGGACAGGTTCAAGACTAAACCAGGTTTAAACCAAATGTAAAACTGAACCACACCAGCTCTGAACCAGCTCAAAACTTGGACTAAACCAGAGCGGGACTTAAACAATAAATCTGGTTCCAAATTAAACCAAATCATTAAACCAAATCAGGACCTGAACTGCAAAAGACTCCTGAGTACCACCAGAACAAGTTTGCGTACTACCAGAGGTCCCTGTACCACAGTTTGAGACCCACTGGTTTAGGGCATGCTTTACACGATTGTAGCTGAAGCTCAAAGCATGTGTTCACATGGCATTCAGATTAAGTTACCTAAAGGGGCCGCAGAATAGCAGACACACAAAACAGTAAACATGCCAATACACTTAGCAACAACAAAATGACTTGGACAAAAAAATATTATTATAATATTGTTACATATTTTGGCTTCATCATGAATGACCAGAGACTTGTACTACAAAGCTCGCTGAACTTATCCCAGGTTTTCTCTTTTACCCGGGCAGACAAAACCAAACATGAGCGTCTCTGGATAAGCGGAACTACAGAGCAGGTTATCAACTCTGAGTTAACCCTGGGTTTCTCTGGGGAATATAATTTACTGTCCTATGTGTCTAACATTTTTTTTTTTTTGCTTTACGTCCTGCTGCTGTCAGCTGTGCCGCTTGTGCATTTCCTCTTTTCCTCCGCCTCCTGCACACACTCACACCGCCAGCTCATTCTGTTCAAACAGCAGCTCGTCTCTCGTCACTGATTGGTCAAAGAGATTATGGCTGCATGATATGGAGAAAACATGCGATATTCGATAACTATGTTAAAAATTGCGATAACGATATTATTGCAATATTTGAAAATAGAGCCTACTTTTAGAACATAGTAAGTTAAATTCACTACATTTGACCAAAATGTAAGTTCCTGTATTTACAAGTCAAAATGGCAACAAAATCAAAACTTAACACAGACTAAACCAGGAATAAAACAAGGCTAAGCTGTGACTTAATTAATTAAATTACCACTAAAACTGGACTTTTTAAACATTTTTATTTAGTCACAACACATGTTCTTTTAAAGCTCTGGTGGAAAATGATTCTTCAGTGTAAATCTCTGTCAGATGGAAGACCACAGCGTTATTGTGATATATTTAGATTTTTGCGATACGGATATTGTTTTTGCTGATATTGCGATAACGCTAATTTTGTGATATATTGTACAGCCCTAAAAGAGATGTCTTCTTATCTTATACTGGAACTTAACCAGGTCCAGACCAGGTTAGGTGCACAGGTATCTACCTCGAAAGAAAGAGATCCAGCTTCGTACCAAAAACCCAGGGTTAACCCCAAAGTTATCTCACTAACGCTCTGATCCAGCTTCATACAGGGCCCATATGTTCTGAACATCGAGCCTGTGCAGCTGTGGACCAAGCCTTTTTTTCTTTCTGTCCCTTTGTGTACAGTTTAATAAGAAAATGAATGAAATTCTCTGGCGTATTCCTTTGAAAACCATCTCTTATTTACTGCGGCGCTGATTGAAAGAGGGCTATAGGAGCCTGTTAAATGTCACTCTGTATGAACAAACTCAATTATGTCGGCGCTCACGGGGAAACCACAGCAGGTGCGGCTCCAGCACACACACAGATAATTAACTAGTCACTCAATAGAGGCTAATGTGAGGCATACATTCATCTGCAAATGTCTGAAGCAATGAAGCAGAATAAAACCAGGGATGAGCAATATTTTATTAAGAAAATAATAAGATAACTAAGATAGCAATGAAAATAGTCTATTGGAAGTCAGTATTATATTAAAGGCAATGGTGATCAACTTGTAAACTTGCAATCACATAAGTATGGAAGCCCATTTTTGCCACTTAAAAAAAACAAAAGCCCCACAGAAAACATAATTACAAGATTTAAAGTCAAAATTACGAGTTTCAAAGTAAAACTACAAGTTGTAAGCCTTCACAGCCATTTAGAGTCATTTAGCAATGGCTGCGTGTGAGTAGATAGCTTTAGAGATGGCTTTACTACAAACAAAATACTTGAAATTCACGCACTCTTGAAGGGACTGTAAGCAAAAGCGGTCTCTGGCGTTGTAAAAATAAAACAAAAGCCGAAGTCGCAGCGTTAACTGTGCGACAGCACCACAGTTACAGATGGATGTACCAAAAATGTTGTGTAAATGGCTTTGTGACTGGCAGAGAGACTGTTTTAATATTAGTATGGTTATTGGACAGAGAATAGTGTTGATCTGAGGTCAAGAAACAAGCAGAGCCATTATTGGAACCTATAAGGGCCCTAGGCAAGAGGATAAATCCCAAATCAAATCTAAAACGTGGTAACAAGGGCATTAAAATAAGCTTTCCTTTTAACTTGTATTCTGAACTATGGCCTTGTATGAATAACAGACAGGTGAGTATGTGGGACAGTACAAGGGAGTCCTACCCCAGGAAAATCTGAACAAAACATATGTGATATTCTGTTTTCTGGTGCATTTTTTATGGTAAACAATAGGGCTGCACGATATGGAGAAAACATGCGATATTCGATAACTATGTTGAAAATTGCGATAACGATATTATTGCAATATTTGAAAATAGAGCCTACTTTTGGAACATAGTAAGTTAAATTCACTAAATTTCACAAAAATGTAAGTTCCTGTATTTACAAGTCAAAATCAACGACAAAATCAAAACTTAAAACAGACTAAACCAGGAATAAAACAAGGCTAAACTGTGACTAAATTAATTAAATTACCACTAAAACTGGACTTTTTAAACATTTTTATTTAGTCACAACACGTTCTTTTAAGGCTCTGGTGGAAAATGATTCTTCAGTGTAAATCTCTGTCAGATGGAAGACCACAGCGTTATTGTGATATATTTATATTATTGCGATACTGATATTGCGTTTGCTGATATTGCGATAACGATAATTTTGCGATATATTGTGCAGCCCTAGTAAACAATGACTTCATACGAGCCTCCCCGCAGCTTTAGATCCTCGGGTCCCTGTTGTTGTTCCAGGGTTGAGGCTCAAGACCAAAGGTGACCGATCTTTTTCGGTCCGAGCCCCTCGACTCTGGGACAACCTGCCTGAGGAGATAAGGCAGTGACATCTTTTAAATCTCTTCCTTAAACACACTTTTATCCACTTGCCTTTTTATACCAATTGTTTGTATTTATTTCTGTTTATTCTGTTGTTCTTTGTTGTTGTTGTTGTTTTTGCACATTAGATCTGCACAGACACTTGAGCACTTTAAAAGTCTGCTAAAAACCTACCTTTTCTCATTGGCGTTCAACACTGATTAAGCAAGCACCTTACATTTTAAATTGTATTTTAGTTTTGTTTTAGGAACCTATGGTCTTTCATTCTATTGTATTATTAATTACTGTCTTCCTATGCATTTATATTATTATATAATACTACTTTTATCATTGTATTATTTTATATTAGCATATTATGGCTTGTGCAGCACTTTGGTCAACTTGGGTTGTTTTAAATGTGCTATATAAAGTTTGACTTGACTTTTTAAAAGTGCAATATAAAAAAAACATTATTATTATTATTATTATTAGGGCCCTTTATAGAGAATTCACTTCAGTCACTTCAGTGGTTTGTTGAAACATCTTGGTCTCTACTGTGCAGATAAATGACCATCATCAGGGGCCCCCCTTCAGCTCTGGGCCCTCGGCAGTTACCTACCTACGGCTCTGAAAACAAGCTGCGGAGACGTTTATACCACAGTCTGTCTGGCACATAGCTGGCTACGACATTAAAACTTGTACTTTTGACTCTAAAACTTGTATTTAGGAATTTAAATCTCATAAATATGCTTTAAAACTCAGCATTTTATTTATTTATTTTGGTGGTGGTCGGAGGGGCCGTTGGCGCAGATTGGCAGCCACGCTTCCGTCAGTCTGCCCCAGGGCAGCTGTGGCTACAACAGTAGCTCACCACCGAGTGTGACTGAGGAGTGAATGAATAATAGATCAAAAATTGTAAAGCGACTTTGAGTTGTGTGAAAAGCGCTATATAAAACTGATGTATTATTATTATTAATATTATTTATTTATTTGTAATTATGACTTCCTTTTATCTTTTTCCTTCTTCTTTGTGATGACTTCATATTACGCTTTGTCTCTGAGTGAATTGGACAGTGTTGAAGACGTCTGTGTGAGTCCATCACGCTGCTGTCATTCGTCTCTTTCACCTCACTGCTCTGTGAACTCAGGTCTATCGAACTTAAAGTGAAGCGATGTGCCGCCGGTGTCTGGACGGCTGCAAGTGGCCAGATTTGGACAAACAAGGTGACTTTGAGGATGTCAGAAAACTATAGATTGGAAAAGTTTGTGATGTTTATTGCCATTTTTTTTTATAGTAGAAGCAATGTTTATGTAAGTTTAACACAAATATGCTATTGTGTTGCGTAGCTAAGTGATGCTAAGTTGTTATATTCATTAAAAGTAATTACAAGCAGAAGTGTAATAATATTAAAACTTTAGAATAACTCACCACTACTAAGCAGTAATAAAGCATTGGTAAATGTGTAATTAACAACTGTTTAATAAATAAATAGTTCATATATACTGGGTTAACACTGATGTCTATAATTCTGCATTGAGTTACTTGACCTTATCACCCAAGAAATCAATATAAATAGCAATGTTTAGGTAACACTTTAGAATAACTCACACTTTATTCTTTATTTCAGACACAATTCTGGTCCATAACATTAATTAAAAACACACAAAAAAGACAACAAATAAATAAATATTTAGTCCATTAAATTTCCATTAATTGTGAGTAAAGTCTCTTAACCCAGTGCTGTCTCAGAGCAGATGTGTTTCTATCACAGCTCAGTACAGGCTCAGTCAGGCTGCGTTCACACTGGTTGTGTTTGGTTCGCTTCAATCGAACTCTGGTGAGCTTCCTGGGAAAGTGAGGTTCGTTTGAGCAGCTGTGAACACACAATCACACTCAGGTGCCACCAAACAGGTGAACTCTGGTCCTCCTGAGGTCAGAGGTGCGCTCCTGGTCTGGTCCTGGTCTGGTCCTGGTCTGGTCCTGGTGAAGTGTCAAAACTACAAACTAACACCAGGGAGAGGACTACAGCTCTGTTTACCAAGGGCACAAAAACATACGCGCATCTAATGTGACTATAAGAAAAACAATTACAAATATACTGTAAATAAAATGTATTTAAAAGGTTGCTAACATTAGCAAACAAATGTGAAAACACTGCTGAAACAACACAGATTTCATATTAATCACAGAGAGTCCACAGCTGTGTTCAGCTGAGATCTCCGCTCTAAACGTAAAACTTCATTAAATATTAATTAAAGTGCGCTGTATGATATTATTGGGATATATTCAGCTGAAGAGGCGGACTTTTGACCAATAGAAGAGCAGGATTTCTTCTTTCCAAGTTTCTCTCAGTAAATACTGATGCACTGCCCCCTGCAGGCGAGGTTTGTTACTGCTCCCTCAGTCAGTTCAGTTCAGTTTGACAGAGCTCAGTGAGGAACCAGACCAACAACATCATCCACACAGATGCACACTTTTGTCCCAAAGCGCACCGAGTCCTGAGGACCAGCGAGTGTGAACACAGCCTCAGACTCTCTGTGACTGAGTTTTCAGACTCCTCCAGTCGTCGCATTCATTTATCCATTAATTGTCTCAGCAGTGCCTCACCTGTGGGGACGTGAGACTCCACAAACAACTGACTGTGCCTCCTGGGAACCTTCAGTAAGAGTCTAAAAGCATCACTGTAGGCCACAGTGAGTCTACGGAGACTACTTCTTTATCATTCCAATCCAATCCACTTTATTTGTATGGCACATTTTTCAAACAGACAGTGCTGCACATAGAACAATAAATAATAAATTACTATATTCAGCTCCACCAGTCCCCATTAAAAATTAAGAACCAGTAAAACCAAATAAAAGTAATACAATAAAATAACAATAAATAAATATCAAGAATTAAACAATAAAAACAAAATAAAAGGACCACACAAATGTCAAGTTGAAAGCCAGAGAATAAAAGTGGGTCTTATAATAATCCCACCTGAGATGAGCTGCTACAGAGGCGAACAAAGCTCAGAACAAAGAACACTAACAAGCATTAGTTCAAGATCAGTAAACACCACTGAGTTATAAACATCATATAAATATATATGTATATAAACATGCGTTATTAACTTTTCATTTTTGAGTTGTAAGCTCATATAAACCAATGCAAAATAATAAACATCAGTGTTAAATTGCTTTATTACTGCTTAATTGTTAAAGTGTTCCCAGTGTTTATAACTCAATGGTGTTAATAATGTTGAAGAAATGCTTTGTAAAAAAAAAAAAAATATTAATTGGTTATAAATACTTAACAAATGCTTAACTAATGCTTAATAAAGTGAGTTCTTCTAAAGTGTCAAGTAATGCCTGGTTCACACGGCAAGATAATTACGCCAATTTTTGACCCAGTTCTCCTTCCGACAATCTTAAGAACGCCCCGATTATTATTACCGATAATCTGATCAGATATTCCCGCTGATATTCCTGATTTCCCGTCTGACCTGGGAATGTTGGTGAGTGAAATCTGTTGATGTGTGGTGCGTTGTCTTTGCCACACACTGTAGCACCAAACCTGTGATAGCTTTGATTTTTTTATCGCCGTGTGTGGGGTCTCAGGTTTTGAAAATCTTCCGACAATTTTAAGATCTTGCCGTGTGAACCTGGCATAAAGACGGCCGTTTTACAGGAAGCATTTTAATAAAAAGTCCACGAGGAGTGAGAGTTTTCAGGTGGTCGTTCCAGTAATGTTCCCTTCTTGGGGTAGTGTAACATGTATTTTAGGTTCAAGGTCAAGGGTGGTTTGCCCTCTCCAGGTTGGGGGAGAGCTCCTGCCTCAAGTGGAGGAGTTCAAGTATCTTGGGGTCTTGTTCACGAGTGAGGGAAGGATGGAGCTGAGTCTGACAGGAGGATCAGTGCAGCGTCTGCAGTAATGCGGTCGTTGTATCGGTCTGTTGTGGTGAAGAAGGAGCTGAGCCAAAAGGCGAAGCTCTCGATTTACCGTCGATCTACGTTCCTACTCTCACCTATGGTCATGAGCTTTGGGTCATGACCGAAAGGACAAGATCCCGGATACAAGCGGCCGAAATGAGTTTCCTCCGCAGGGTGGCTGGGCGCTCCCTTAGAGAGAGGGTGAGGAGCTCTGTCACCCGGGAGGAGCTCAGAGTAGAGCCGCTGCTCCTCCACATTGAGAGGAGCCAGCTGAGGTGGCTCGGGCATCTGTTCCAGAGCCTCCTGGTCACCTCCCTGGGGAGGTGTTCATGTCCCACCGGGAGGAGGCCCCGGGGAAGACCTAGGACACGCTGGAGGGACCACGTCTCTCGGCCTGGGAACGCCTTGGGGTGCCCCCGGTAGAGCTGGAGGAAGTGTCTGTGGAGAGGGAAGTCTGGGCATCTCTGCTTAGACTGCTGCCTCCGCGACCCGGCCCCGGATGAAGCGGAAGAAGATGGATGGATGGATGGAGGTCCCATATTGTGATTTTTTCAAGCTTTTTTTTTTAGTGTTGGGCTCCTTTGCATTAGTATTTCAGTATTAAATGTGGAAAACATCTTCATTTGGGATTTTGAGGAACACTGCATGATATCTGACCAATCACAGTAGGATTTGGAAAGTGATTCTGTAGTTGCTTAAAACAAAGCGACATAAACACAAAGATTAGTTTTAAACTGTACAACTTTTTAGCGAATGCTTTGAATATCAATATTTTCCATTGCCCAGTGCTGTCATTGCGTCTTCCATTGCAACAGAGAGACTATTGTGTCCTCCTCCGCTCTGTCGGGCCCCTGGCAGTGATTGAATTGGTCTGGGGCGGCTGTAATACAAACTCTAAATGGTTCGTGGGCACTGAAATTGGAAATGTTGATTTACTGAGCCAGAGTGTCACCACAGACAGAGAAAAATGCTCCGGTCCACTACTTCTGTACTTTTACTGCTGCTGCAAGGCCGAGAAGAAAACAGGTCTCCTCTGAGTGGCGGTGTTTCTCTGTGACGTCAGTTCAGAGAAGTTTACAGGATTATGGAAAAAGTCTGTCTCTTATTGTTGTCATTGGGGAAAAAAAATGCTTGGTCATAATTTTTAAACATTTTTGATATTTCCCCACCGGAAAAGGGCGCCCTCTCCAGGTCGGAGGAGAGTTCCTGCCTCAAGTGGAGGAGTTGAAGTATCTCAGGTCTTGTTCACTGTGAGGGAAGGATGGAGCTGAGACTGACAGGAGATCAGTGCAGCGTCTGCAGTAATGCGCTTGTTGTTTCGGTCTGTGGTGGTTTTTTTAGATAGATAGTAATAGTAATAATAATACATCAATTTTATATAGCGCTTTTCACACAACTCAAAGTCACTTTACAATTTTTGATCTATTATTCATCCACTCCTCAGTCACACTCTGTGGTGGTGAGCTACTTCTGTAGCCACAGCTGCCCTGGGGCAGACTGACGGAAGCGTGGCTGCTAATCTGCGCCAACGGCCCCTCCGACCACCACCAAACTAGCACAGGCAAGGTGGGTGAAGTGTCTTGCCCAGGGACACAACGACAGTATGCGCTTCAGATGGGATTCAAACCAGCTACCCTCCAGTTGCTGGGCAAATGCTTAACCCACTGCGCCACCATCGCCCCTACTGCTGCTGCTACTACTACTACAACAACTGTTACTACTGCTGCTGCTACTACTACTACAACAACTGTTACTACTGCTGCTACTACTACTACAACTACAACTGTTACTACTGCTGCTACTACTACTACTACAACAACTGTTACTACTGCTGCTGCTACTACTACTACAACAACTGTTACTACTGCTGCTGCTACTACTACTACAACAACTGTTACTACTGCTGCTGCTACTACTACTACAACAACTGTTACTACTGCTGCTGCTACTACTACTACAACAACTGTTACTACTGCTGCTGCTACTACTACTACAACAACTGTTACTACTGCTGCTGCTACTACTACTACAACAACTGTTACTACTGCTGCTGCTACTACTACTACAACAACTGTTACTACTGCTGCTACTACTACTACTACAACAACTGTTACTACTGCTGCTACTACTACTACTACAACAACTGTTACTACTACTACTACTACAACAACTGTTGCTACTGCTGCTGCTACTACTACTACAACAACTGTTACTACTACTGCTACTACTACTACTACTACAACTGTTACTACTACTGCTGCTACTACTACTACTACAACAACTGTTACTACTACTGCTACTACTACTACTACTACTACAACTGTTACTACTACTGCTACTACTACTACTACTACAACAACTGTTACTACTACTACTACAACAACTGTTACTACTACTGTTACTACTACTACTACAACAACTGTTACTACTACTGCTGCTAACGGATTTAATGTAGTTTTATAATTATTACCCCAAACCTCAGCACAGTAAGTAAAGTAAGGTAACACTAATGAGCAATACAATATATGAAGTGATGTCTTATCCAATACCAGTTTAGCTTCATTTAATACTGCAATACTATTTTACGATCTACTTTTCTACTCTCACCTATGGTCATGAGCTTTGGGTCATGACTGAAAGAACAAGGTCCTGGACACAAGCGGCTAAAATGAGTTTCCTCTGCAGTTCAGGCCCCGGGGAAGACGCGTGTCTCTAACTTCTGGACTTGTTGAATATGGTCAGAGTTATTGACTGCGGCGTCCTCGCAGTCACAGACGTCAGGGTTGATCCTCGTCGCCGGGTTAAGCGAGCGTGAGGAGACGCGGTGAGCTCATCTGTCTGCTCCATCTGCACCACACTCACGAGGAGATAATTACCCACAGCTGCACAGAAACAACGGCAGAGCAGAGCGGCGCCGGGCTGAGCGGACCGAGGGGAACGCCGCAAAGATCCCAGGTTCTGACGGCTTACGGATGATCTTTCTGGATAGATTCAGGTGAGATGGAGGAGTGTGGCGTAGCTCAGTAGGTAGAGCGGTGCATG
>CM036250.1:2928524-3196024 GCA_020698575.1 Bostrychus sinensis | reverse complement strand
ACTACGACTACAACAACTGTTACTACTACTGCTGCTACTACTACTACTACTACTACTACTACTACTGCTACTACTACGACTACAACAACTGTTACTACTACTGCTGCTACTACTACTACTACAACTGTTACTACTACTGCTACTACTACTACAACAACTGTTACTACTACTACTGCTACTACTACTACTACTACTACTACTACTACTACCACTTCTACTATGGGAACTAGATTAGATTGAACTTTATTAATCTCACAGTGGAGAAATTCAATACCAGGAGTAGCAACTACTACTACTGCAGCTATACTAGAACTACTATTACCACTACTACTACAGCTACAACTACTACTACTGGTACTACTACTGCTACTTCAAACCCAAATCTAAACCCAGGACCTTCAGGTTGTGACATAAGCAATCTACCCAACTTAGTTTTACTCATTTACAGACCTACCTGGGTAAACGCAACACTCTTCCTACAAAAACTATTAAAAAAAAGGTATATTTCAGAAAATAAAGCACTCGAGTAATGGCATTGAGTGACTTTTCTCTACAAACTGAGCTCATGGCTATGTCCCACCTCATCATAGCTGGTACAGGTTTTACATCATGTCCTGTAGTGTTATATCTACCCCCTAAGGTAACAGGAAGCCATCTGAACATTTAAGAAACTCCTGAATGCTCTGGTGAGCTCTGGAATCAGAAACCGGGAGTGAAGCGAACATCATTCCACCAGAAACCGGCCCTGTCACAAATATATCTGCTAACAATACTACTTTTCCTTGCCCATTTTCTCCCCATAGACCTAAAAGACTAAAACTCCTGCAGTATTAACACTGGGCCCGTCCCGGTCTCCCTCTGCGTCTGAGGCTGTTGACAGAATTGGTTTTGCTCGGTCCATTTCCTCCTCCCATCTGCCGGCCCCTCCCCTCCGCTTCCTGCTTCACTTCTGTCTTTATTCTCTCTTTACACCGCCTTTAACGTCCCCTCCGTATGAGCCTCGCATATTCACTTAGCCGAGCACTAAATTACCCATAATTCCTCACTCACAACCGTGAAATCCCCAGTTCTCAGACGTACTGAAGTGTGGACTCGGTAAACAACGACGTGAACTTATCAAGCTTTGACAAATATAATTAACCTTTGGTGTTGTGAGACGGAGGCGGAGGCTGCGCTCGCTGCAGAGAAAGTCCTGGGCGAGGCAGGAAATCTGAATCTGAAGTTTTAATGTTGTGGCCACTACAGACTGATTCCATATTTGTGGTTAGCTCAACTATTAAGGTTGTAAAAATGTGTTTTGTGGTATATTGTGATATTTTGGGGGCACAATATTAGGTATCAATACATTTGTGACAACATCATGCATAATTAATGAGCTACATCTGTTCTGGTGGCAGGCCGAGCAACACTCGTTTGGCTGCAGTTCCCAGGTTGGCCACTGGGGGTGGTGCTGTTTTTTTTTTAGCACATTAATGTAATGTGGTGTTTTTCCACAGATTAAACTGCGTCAGCTCAGCACATGTTCTAGGTAACATATGTACCATGCCAAAAAAGTAAGTTTATATTAAATCCAAAAATCAAATAAGGTCTATTTGATATTTTGATAGAGATGAATAATATGTCATATAAATAATGTTACCTAGTATATTTGTGTTATCCTTACATGATAGACATAAGAGGGTTTTACTTGAGTTATGGTACCAACATTTAAGTAGGAAAGGTTAACTGCGAATTGTTACAAGGATTTTTCTAAGAAAATCATTCAGTCAAATCAATTTTCAGTGTGGATTCAAATTGTAATGTACTTTTTGAAGTAAATTTTACTGTTGTTTTTACTGTTGTTTGCGTTAACAAAAATTAAATAAAAATTAAATGCAATTTTATAATACAGTAAACGTTACAAGACTAATTACAGTTTGATATGTTACATAATTCAATCATTTATAGCCTCTATTTTTAAATGGAAAAGGTTTGTATGCATTTTAACTTCATATTAGCATGGAAAAAATAGGTAATTTTACAAAGTAAATAAAAATAAATGGTCACATTTAAATAGCGCTTTTCTACTTTCATGGGTACTCAAAGAGCTTTACATCAAGGAACCATTCACACTCACATTCACCTTGCCTGTATGTATGAATGTGTCAGTGTGGCTGTGTTTGGTGGTTGTCTGAGGGGCCGTTGGCGCAGAATGGCAGCCACACTTCTGTCAGTCTGCCCCAGGGCAGCTGTGGCTACAGAAGTAGCTCACCACCACCGAGTGTGACTGAGGAGTGAATGAATAATGGACCAAATTGTAAGGCGCTTTGAGAAATTTGTCAAGCGCAATATAAATCCAATCCATTATTATTATTATTCTCACCCACTCTCGTCTGGATGAATCCTTACAGAGCTGATCTATGATCCTATAGATGAACTAAGGGACTAACTCCTAGATGCATTGCCTGTCCGTCCTGGGACAGGATCTCTCCTTCAATATGGGCTCCATAAGGTTTCTTTTTTTTTCCCGTACCTGGGTTTTTTTAGGAGTTTTTCCTTACCGAGAAGGAGGGTCTAAGGACAGGAGTGTCCTGGGTCTGTTTAGTTTAGTGTAGTTATTGTTTGTGCTGATTGTGTGTTTATGTTTGATCAACTGTTTGTGAAGCCCTTTGAGGTGACTTTTGTTGTGATATTGGGCTCTACAAATAAACCTGAATTGAATTGAATTGAATTATTATACACCAGCGTGTGCAGACACTGGAGGTAAGGTGGGTTAAGTGTCTTGCCCAAGGAGAAAACGACAGTATGCAATGGTGGGAGTGGGGTTTGAACCACCAACCTTCTGGTGAGTGGACAAGCGGCTCTACCAACTGAGCTACTGCCACCCTTAGTAAAGTAATTGTTACTACCCCCAAAAGTCATTTTTTATATCGCAATATCGTTATTACAATTTTCAACATAGTTATCAAATATCGCATGTTTTTCCATATCATGCAGCCCTAAGCTGTAGCTAGTGATGCTAACACACAGTGAGCCCCAGGACGCTGTCTCAGAGCCTTTACCTCTCGTCCTTCTCGTCTTTCTCTGCAGCCGCGGCCGCCTCCTCGTGTCGTCCGAACTTCCTTTGAACAAAACCGGCTCGGTCGCTCCATAAACACGGCAGAAAACTCATATTTCCACTCAGGATGGATGCTGTTTATTTCCTGCAGCGCAGGTGCATGTCCCAGTGAAGTCTGTCTCATAAACAGACGCAGCATCAGCCGTCGCTATGGCTGCAGGTCAGAGGGGACGCACCTGAAGCTCGCACAAGGACTGAGACGGGAGAGACGTGCACGCAGGGCTGACATGCAAACCACTGAAGGAAGCCTTTATTTATGGGTTTTTACCGCAGAATAAGAGAGAGTAAGTAAGTAAATGTGAAACTGCAACCTGAGCCTTTCTGTAGCTCATTCACAATATTTACAGCCGGACTTAAAGATACACTGCAAAAAATCTATATCCACATAAGTTAAAATGACTTGAATTCAGATTATTAATCTTGATTCAAGTAATTTTCACTAGATTAGATTTATTTACTTATTAGGCTAAATTATTTGACTAGTTTTAAGTTATTTCTTTCTTGTTTCAAGCTTTTTTTTTTACTTAAATTATCTGTCAGTGGGGTAAGGGGAATTTTCTTATCCCATAGACAGATAATTTTGCTTGAAATAAGTAAAAAATGTTTGAAACAGTAAAGAAATAGCTTGAAACAAGTCAAATAAAGTAAAGTAAACTAATAAGTATAAAAATCCAGTGTAGAGATTTATATGTTATAATCTGAATTGAAGTCATTTTAAGTAATGTAGATAATTTTTTTTTTTTTGCAGTAGTGTACAGACTAATCCTAAGGGTAGGCAACACAGTGGCAGAGTGGTTAGCACTATCACCTCACTTTTTTTTTTTACTTTAAACATCCTATTTTCAGCTTGTTTCTGTTCTTTTCTGAAATGGGTTAGGGTTAGGGTCTCCTAGGGACTCCTTTGCAAAACTTTAAATAATGTATCTGTGGAAAACCTGTTACTTTGATTTTGCAGTGAACGCTTGAATTAGGTGTCTGTCGCCCCCTGCTGGCAACGATGGGAGCTGGACAGAGCATAAAACGGCTGATTAGCTCAGATATTAGCAACATGAGGCTAACAGATAGATTTCTGAGCTGACTGCTTCGTAGTCTGGGCGCAGGAGCACTTCCTGGTTTCACGTGTCTATGTAGAGCTGTGAGACTGAGCGTTTTCAGCTCTGGAGAAGGGCAGTGCCTCAGAATACAGGATTACTCAAACAGAAAACTACCGCAGGTCTGTTTTTGAGGAGGAAACAACATTATAACATGGTTAAAAGAGAGGAAAAGCCCATTTAGCAGAATCGGGAACCTTTAAATAAACCGTTTTAGAGTCAGTGTGAGGCTAAATGAGTTGTTGCAGGGCGAAATGCCAAACATCTGGTTAGCAGGCGAACGTCTCTACCTACTGAGCTACTGTCATCCTTTAACCTGTTAAGCTCTGAGGCCTTTTTCCCGAAAATTCTATATCTACATTTATTAAGGTTTTACTTAGCATTTACTAGGTGTACATAGCTAACCTTGGTAGCAAATTAATTGGTGGACTTTGGGGATTACTGTGGAAGAGAAATAATATTAATAAATTATATTGTTTGACCATAAATTGAGGTTGAAATGGATTATTCTAATTTCCACCTTAAAAAAAAAACACATATTTGCCTCCAAAAAAGTCTTTTTCCTTCCTGTAGTGAAGCAAATAACAACATAAATTGAAAATTTCACATATCTTGGTCTACTGCAGCAAAATTTGTGCCAAATAAACCCTAATAAAGATAGTTTTGTTGCCACGAATTGTCCGAACACGAGGATGTCAAACATGTGTGTGTCAGCCGTTGTATCTCCCCGCTATGGTCCCAACAAGCGGACGCAAGGGGGCGGAGCCTCATCGGGCTCTATTCGGGTTTAAGAGGTTAAAACAAGTAGGCCTTCCAGCAAAACTACTAAACCCTACAGGAGAAGCAGTAGTTTGGTGCATTCACAGAACATAAACTGGATGACCCTGCAGACTTACATACGTCTGAGTGAGTGGAGATAAAGTGGAGGTTATGTAACAGAGGGAGGGGCAGTGGTGCAGCTGGGAGCCTGTGACTGTAATTCCTCCATCACGCTGGGAGAGAACGGCACACGCCTCAGCCGCCGTCGCTAATCCACGGCTTAATGACAACAGAGATGAGCTAAAGCAGTAAAAATCACTGTCCACAAGTAAAAACACAAGCTCGTGCCAAATGTGCAAACGATCCGGGTTTAGAGGCTGAGAGGCTTCTGGCAGCCCAAGTATAGGGTAAAGGGTATTTCCAGAGAGACCAGACCATCTCCAGACACAACACCGACAATAAATGTGAACAAGTCTTACACAGGATTTTAAAAACAAAGAAAAATCAACCAATGTGCAAAAAAAAAAAAATTAAAAAAAAGGAGAAAAATCTAAACTAAAAGCATGTAAGTAAGTAAAAATATGGTGCCTAGACCTGGACTCAAACTCAAAGATCTTCTAGTTCGGGGATAGATGCTCTCTCCATTGAGCCACAAAACTCTTACATCTCACAAAAGTAAAAAAAAAAAAAAAAAAAAAAATAAAACCTTATCATTTATTCTTTGAGAGAAGTCAGTATCTTCTTTAGTGGATTCTTTACCATTGCGAGATATAAGGGTTAATGGAAAGAGCATATACCCCTGAACTAGAAGATATTATTGCGAGCTAAGGACGATTCAAATCAGAGATCTTCTAGTTCAGGGGTAAATAAATGCTCTATCCACTGAGCCACTATGCCGTTATATCTCACACAGGTAATAAACTTCATCAGTTTCATCATTTGTTGTTTTTACTGACCCCTTGTGGCTGGAACTTGACTCTATCCTGCAATAGTACAGAATCCTTTAATCAGACTTTGATGAGATTTTAAGGAAACATCTCATCACCATCTGGATTCAGGATTTGATTTTTTCAAAGGATTATGTACCATTGCAAGATAGGGCCAAAGCTGACAATGCTATTTTTTTTATCTCAATAAAAGAAGGTCCTAAAGGCAAATTTTCCTTTATTACACTTGTCAACATCATGAAGTAATCTTGGATATGAGATGACCAGTTGTTGTCCGAGTATTGTGCCCAGGACGAATCCATGAAGGCTCCAGAATCCGTCTGTGTGCATTTCCAAATCTAATTTTTGCCTGGACTTCCGTGTCTCTGATTTGAGCGAAGGGAAGCTGATGAGGCATTGTGTCCAACTCGGCTGGGAACATGACTCGGACAGAAATAAAAAACGAATATTCAGCTGTGTGTGCTGGGACCTGAACCAGAGCCACAGGGACTCTGAGATCCTGAGACCCTGAAACCCTGAGACCCTGAGACTCTGAAACCCTGAGACTCTGAGACCCTGAGGCCCTGAGACTCTGAGACTCTGAGACCCTGAGACTCTGAGACCCTGAGACTCTGAGACCCTGAGACCCTGAGACTCTGAGACCCTGAGACTCTGAGACCCTGAGACTCTGAAACCCTGAGACCCTGAGACTTTAAGACTCTGAGACCCTGAGACTCTGAGACCCTGAGACTCTGAAACCCTGAGACCCTGAGACTCTGAAACCCTGAGACCCTGAGACTCTGAGACTCTGAGACCCTGAGACCCTGAGACTCTGAGACTCTGAGACTCTGAGACCCTGAGACTCTGAGACCCTGAAACCCTGAGACCCTGAGACTTTAAGACTCTGAGACCCTGAGACTCTGAAACCCTGAGACCCCGAGACTCTGAAACCCTGAGACCCTGAGACTCTGAGACTCTGAGACTCTGAGACCCTGAGACCCTGAGACTCTGAGGCAGGACCAGGTGAGAGGCTGCAGCTGGAGTTGTGTCATAAACACAGTGTATACAGTTATTATCTAAGCTGCAGGTTTAGAGTTAGACTCAGACTTTCAGACATCCAAGATAGGGGTTCTCAACCTGTGATACGGGTCCTTCTGGTGGTACGCAGACTTCTTCTGGAGTCTTTGCCTTTTAAGTCCTGATTTAGAGACAGTATTACTGGTTGGAGATTATATCTGAAGAGTAGGCCAGGTTAAGTTTAGTCCCAGACTAGTCCTGGTTTACTCCTGGATTAATCCTGGTTGTAGTCCTGGATTTGTCCTGCTGTAGTCCTGGTTTAGACCTGGTTAAGTCCAAGGTTCATCCTGGTTTAGTCTTGGATTAGTCTTGATAATCTTGCTGTAGTAGTAGTACAGTGTAACACACAACAATGCATTAACCTCAAAAAAAAAAAAAAAAAAAAAAATCACAAAGAAAGATGCTTGGTGCCATTCATTCATTTTCTACCGCTTATTCCCGTTAGGGGTCACGGGTGACTGGAGCCTATCCCAGTAACTTTGGGCCGTAGGCGGGGTGGACGGGGGCCAGCTTGTCGCAGCTTGGTGCCAGGTTCTAGCAAAAAAAAGAAGCAAATTTCCACCTGTAGTCCCTAGACAGATTGTTGTTATACAAATAAATAACAGAGTTTGTTGTCAGTGGATAAATAGTCCTGGTTTAGACCTGGTTTAGTCCTGAATTAGTCATAGTCCTGCAGTAGTCCTGGTTTAAAAACATGTACAATAGGTCCCCCATGGGGCCAGGACTCCACTGTAAAAGAGATTATGAATCTCAGTGGGACTTTCCTGCTTAAATAAAGGTAAAAAAAACAAAAAAACAGCCTGGTTATTCTGGGTTTAATCTTGGTTTTGTCCTCATTTAGAAGTCCTGGTTTAGTCCTGGTTTAGTCCTGGTATAGTCCTGGCATAGTCCTAATTTAGTCCTAGTTTAGACTTGGTTTAGTCTTAGATTAATTTACACAGCCTCACCATTTCCTAACTTTGTGTGTAATGTAAATCTGATTTGTTTAAGGACAGCTCAGTTTTGCAAATTAACACATCTCCAACACTGTTTTTCTACACCTCTAAGTATCTAAATTCTCCATTTTAAGCCCAAACAGCAACATTTTCCTCTGCGATCCGTTCAGCTGGAGCCGTGGTGGGGCCCAGCGGGAGGTTGGCAGCGAATCACAGACAAACGCCATGTTTTTGTTATCGCCGTGAAATTCTGAAAAAAAAATGAGCCTGAGTTTGAATTTAAGGCACTTTTCTGAAGCGTTCAAAGGTTTCGGGAGCAGCCAGCGTCGGTGTAAATCTTCAAAAGGAGCTGAGGATCGTGGCGGTTATCATATGTCAGATTTAAGATGCATAATGGGACAGTAGCAAGGGATTATGGGTAAATAAACATAAGCAGAATCACACCTCGTAAGCATGTTTTGGGAGGGTTTTTTGCAAGGCACGCCAAAACAACAGCTGTGACAGGAGTGTAGTCAAGACCAGAGAAAGACCAAGAACAGTCCGAGACTAGAGTGGACCGAGACCAGAGATCTAAGACTGAGTCCAAAGATCCAAGACCAGGTAGAGACCAAACACTGTAAACTAACACTAAATGAAGGGGGAAAGTACTGGGACAGTGACATTAGGCTCAGTGGAGTAGAGACGCTTGCACTCAGTTTTAGTTTTGAAAGCTAATTTCTTTTTGTTTTATAAAGTTTGGTATAAGAAAATCTCAGAGACAGCCACATCCAAGACCAAGACAAGACCAAGACCAAGACGAGACCGAGACGAGATCAAGACGAGACCAAGACAAGACCAAGTACATTTTGATTCAAGACCAAGACCAGACCAAGATGAGACCAAGACGAGACCAAGACGAGACCAAGACGAGACCAAGACGAGGCCAAGTACATTTTGATTCAAGACCAAGACCAGACCAAGACAAAACCAAGGCTGCAAAAAGAAAATGTTCTCAAGACCAAGACTGGTTTTCTCTGCCGTTTTTGATCACATTTTTCTCTCAGGAGCGCCCCCTAAAGTTCAGAACAGAGCATTATGGTAAAAACTCAGAAGTCCGGTTGACCCCTGCGTGGCCTCTGGTTTTCTCCTCCTCGTACAAAGGTTTCCTCCACTTTTCCATGACCAACATCTAAGAAATGAAACCATCTCTGGCTTGTTGTTATGGCTAAAGGGACACTGGGTCTGTGTTCCCATTTTTACAGGGCTGTTTTTTTTTTTTTCCACCAAGCTACACCAGGGGGCGCTGCAGGGGGCTTTATACACCCTTCACATTTGGCAGCTCAGTAGTTTTTCAGTAGTTTCAGTCTAAAACTTGCTCACAAATACAAAAAGAGATTATATCTGAACAGTAGGCCAGGTCCTGGACTAGTCCTGGTTTACTCCTGGATTAGACGTGGTTTAGTTTTAGTTTAGACCTGGTTTAGGACTAATTTAGACCTGGTTTAGGACTAATTTAGAGCTGGTAAAGATGTGGTTTAGAACTAGCTTAGACCTGGTTTAGTACTAGTTTAGGCTTGGTTTAGTCCCAATTTAGCCCTAGTTTAGTTCAAGTTTAGTTCTGGTCTAGACTGGGTTTAGTCTTGGATTAGTGCTGGTTTAGACCTGGTTTAATCATAGTTTAGTCCCGATTACGAGACAAGGTCAATAATACTTCCTCCAGCCACAAGGGGTCAGTAAAGGACTAAATGATGTGTTTTTAGCAGCTTCTCTACCACTGTGAGACAGGCTCTGTGGCCCAATGGAAAGAGCATTCACCCCTGAACTAAAAGATCCCTGGTTTGGTCTTTTCGAGGCAGTTTATGTTATTATTTATATTTTTTTGGCAGCACATACTGTCACTGGATCCAGAGCTCTTCAGCGTCTTCTCATGTTCTCCCACAAACTCTCCTAATCCAGTCCAAAAAAATAAAAATAAATTGCAGATTTTGCCACAAAACCACACAAACAGCCTGCAGTCCTCTCTGAGTGCATTTGTTCACAGTAATAATTCATATATTGTTCTTGTTAAACTCAGTCTTTTGTGCTCGGTCCATCTGTCAGCTGTTCCTCCGCGGCTCCCTCTCCTCTCTCGCTCCTCAGAGAAGACGGCGGCCATCTTTAGACTTTCTGAGGCTCGGGGCTTTTTTTGTGTAAATAAAAGGATTATTTTGTGCTGCTCACAGTCAAACTAAATGGGACACTGCTGGTTATAAATAGGACCGCCTCGCTCCACACTTCTATTTCCTCACACAGAGAGACGCCAAAAAAGGAAAAAAAAAATAGCACATTTTCATCACTGCACTGTAAAGCCTGGTTCTGTACGGTAGACTGGAGTGGCTAAGCAAAAAAAAGCTAAATCTGTCACAACCGTAAAGGTAGGGCTGCACAATATATCGCAAAATTATCGTTATCGCAATGTCAGCAAATGTAATATCTAAATATAATTTTATTAACACACAGTTTAGTCTTGTTTTATTCCTGGTTTAGCCTGTGTTAAGTTCTGACTTGTGAAAACAGGGACTTAGATTTTTGTTTTAAGTGAATTTAACTTAATGTCAGATTAGAAAGTGCTATTTTAAAATATCGCAAACATATCGTTATCGCAATTTCCACATAGTTATCGAATATCACATTTTTTGCATATCTCACAGCCCTACGTCTTCTGCTAAGTCGACTTTTCTGCGGGTTTTTTTTTACCATATTATAGTGTTTATTCCTCAAAATCAGACCTGGAGTAGTATTTTGTTTCATTCACACACGTTTGAGTAACCCTGGACGCTGTCTGTAGAGGGCTTTAGGCCAAGACAAGACCAAGACAAGACCAAGTACATTTTGATTCAAGACCAAGACCAGACCAAGACCAGTCCAAGACCAGACCAAGACGAGACCAAGACGAGACCAAGACGAGGCCAAGACGAGGCCAAGTATATTTTGATTCAAGACCAAGACGAGACCAAGACAAAGCCAAGACAAGGCCAAGACGAGACCAAGACGAAGCCAAGACGAGGCCAAGACGAGACCAAGACCAGACCAAGACCAGACCAAGACGAGGCCAAGACGAGGCCAAGACGAGGCCAAGACGAGACCAAGACCAGACCAAGACGAGACCAAGACGAGGCCAAGACGAGGCCAAGTATATTTTGATTCAAGACCAAGACGAGACCAAGACAAAGCCAAGACAAGGCCAAGACGAGACCAAGTATATTTTGATTCAAGACCAAGACGAGACCAAGACAAAGCCAAGACAAGGCCAAGACGAGACCAAGTATATTTTGATTCAAGACCAAGACGAGACCAAGACGAGACCAAGACGAGACCAAGACGAGACCAAGTATATTTTGATTCAAGACCAAGACGAGACCAAGACGAGACCAAGACGAGACCAAGACGAGACCAAGTATATTTTGATTCAAGACCAAGACGAGACCAAGACGAGACCAAGACGAGACCAAGACGAGACCAAGTATATTTTGATTCAAGACCAAGACGAGACCAAGACGAGACCAAGTATATTTTGATTCAAGACCAAGACGAGACCAAGACGAGACCAAGACGAGGCCAAGACGAGACCAAGACGAGACCAAGTATATTTTGATTCAAGACCAAGACGAGACCAAGACGAGACCAAGACGAGACCAAGACGAGACCAAGTATATTTTGATTCAAGACCAAGACGAGACCAAGACGAGACCAAGACGAGACCAAGACGAGACCAAGTATATTTTGATTCAAGACCAAGACGAGACCAAGACGAGGCCAAGACGAGGCCAAGACGAGACCAAGTAGAGACCGCTTTTCCATGACCAACATCTAAGAAATGAAACCATCTCTGGCTTGTTGTTGCAGTGATGAAAATGTGCATTCACACACGTTTGAGTAACCCTGGACGCTGTCTGTAGAGGGCTTTAGTCAGAGGAAGGCTTTATTCTACATTCACATGCTCCTCGGGTGTTCACATTAGTTTTCACGACTTGTGCTTTTGTTTTGGAAAGACGTCTCCAACAAAGTTATTGGTCAGTTATGTTATTGATTAGCGTTTAACACGGCTAACTACTCAAATTTCATGTTAGCCTTCTCACTAATAAAAGATAAATGTTAATACATTTTGCAAACACAGCTTTAGCCAAAGAGCTCGGAAGTTAAAGGTAAAATAAAATAACGACAATGATTAGCATTTCTAACGCAATTCTGTTATTTCTATGCAAACAATAGCTTATAGTAAACTCATTGCTCACGTTCACAAGTTCTTTTTCCGACTTGTGCAGGCTTTAATGCACATATTTTAGTGTCTAACATCGTAAAACATTTTCCCCAAGTTTCCGAGGACCACATGAATGCACCATTAGCTTCAGCAGCTCTGCTATAAACTACTACTTTGGCTCAGGGCTGCAGCAGCTGGCAGTAAAGTGGGTGGGGCCAGCAAAGTCTTTTTTTTTTCTTTTTTTTTATTATTACAAATAACACAAATAGGACCACAACAACAGAATACAACAAAAACAACCAAGATAAATAATAATAAAAAAATAAAATAAAATAATAATAATAATAATAATAATAATAACAATAATAATAATAACAATAATAATAAATAAAAATAAAAATAAATTATATGCAAAAAAAAAAAAAAAACTTACAAGTACTGTGAAGTCTATTAACTGTAGTTGTATAATTTATATACATATTACATTTAGTAAAAAAATAATAATTTGAACATGGCATCAGTCCCATTCCAGAGCTTCCCATTTTTTATTCCATTTATTTAAGCTATTATTATTACTTGCTATATTTTTTTCTATGACAAATTGTTTGTGAAGTTTATATTTGAAAAGATGCAAACAAAGCTCTGCTTTTTGTTGACTTTTGAATATGAAAATCTTTCCCAATAAAATTATTGTATTTATAATATTAACAGATTCAAATCCTGGAAAACCTAATATGATGTTCATGGGATTGATATCAAAATCAGTTTTGAATTTGGTCAGCCATTGCTGGACTATAGCCCAAAATTCTGAAACATTAGTGACAAAAATAAAATAAATGCATAATATCTTCTTCTTCCTCACAGAATCGACACATTGCATCATTGTTTAATTTACAATTTTTAAGGTATTTTTTTGTCAGCAGAGTCTTAAAGCGACAGGCACAGAATCCCAACTGCAAAGTCAAAGTAACAGCCCCCCAAAAGAAAATGTTTTCAATAAATATTTATTTAAGTTAAATGTGGAATATCAATGCAAAGATGGCCAAATTTAAGATTTAAGATTAAAAAACTGCAGGTCTCCTTTAACCTATTATACTTTCAGTGGGCAAAAACACATTAAACAGTTCAATCAGCAATGGTTTTGGCAACGTGTGTGCTGTCAGTGAGTGAGAAGAGAGCATTAGCAAGCGGCTGAATATTTTTACTGCTCAAATAATGCTACAACAGTTTAGGTTAGAGCAGCTGAACACCAGACCAGTGGTTCTCAAACTGTGGTACAGGTCACACTGGTGGTACGCAGGAGTCTTTTGGGCTTTACGTTGCTTTAGCTTGATTTTTTTTTTCAATTATGTCTGGGTAAAGACATTGTACATTGTTTTTGTGGATGAAAACAGCACATGAAATCATTTATCAGCCCTAAACTGTAGCAACGTTTATCCTTCTCTATAAATAAGGTTAAGTAAGATGCAGTATGGCTAAAATCAAAGCTTTTATTTCTCGCGTCTGTCCCATTTTATCCCACTTTTGGCGCTTTTTGAGGTGGTCACCCTTGTTCCCACATGTCTAATTGTGCAGCAGTGCGTGGCAGATTCCTCCAAAACGCCGCGGGTGTTTCTCGTTCCAAGGCAAACCCCAGTTCTGCAGCAGAGCAGTGTGTTAGCGCGCGTTAGTTAGCATTCCCCTCCAGCCCTCAGCGCTCTCTCCGTCTTCGTCTCTCAGTCTCTCGCTCATAAATATTAAAAGCACGTTCTCCTGGATCCACTTGAAGGTGTTTCCCTCAGACCTGCTCTGAATCACTCAGGGCTCGAGCCGCTCAAATCGATACAACTGCTCCAGGAAACAGAGAGGGAGGTTTGATTACAGTCAGAAAACATCAGGCTTCAGATTAATGTGGCGTTTCAAACCAAAAAGATAACACGAATAAAGCTTAAACATGGACTAAATGCTATCCATCTGTAGTCATGGTCACAAAACCCAGCCAACACCAGTCCCTATCTCACAATTATAACGATAAGCAGTGCCCAAATCTGGGCTCAAAACCAAGTAAGGAAGGAAGTTCGGGGGTAAATGCTCTATCCATTAAGCCAGTGATTCTCAACCCTTTTTTTATTCTTGTGTACCACCAGGACCTGAACGCGGCTTATTCTTGGTTTAGTCTAAGTTAAGTCCTGGTTTAGATTTAGATTCGTTTTGGTGTTAGACCTGGTTTAGTCCTAATTTAGTCTTAGTTTAGTTCTGGTGTAGCCTTAGTTTAGCCCTTATTTAGTCCTAGTTTAGTCCTTGTTTAGTTTTAGTTTTGTTACGGTTTAGACCAGGTTTAGTCCTGGTTTAGTCCTTGTTTAGTTTTAGTTTAGTCCTGGTTTAGTCCTGGTTTAGTCCTGGTTTAGTCCTTGTTTAGTTTTAGTTTAGTCCTGGTTTAGTCCTGGTTTAGTCCTGGTTTAGTCTCAGTTTAGTCCTGGTTTAGTCTCAGTTTAGTCCTGGTTTAATCCTGGTTTAGTCTTAGTTTAGTCCTGGTTTAGTCCTGGTTTAGTCTTAGTTTAGTCCTGGTTTAGTCCTGGTTTAGTCCTGGTTTAGTTTTAGTTTAGTCCTGGTTTAGTCCTGGTTTAGTCCTGGTTTAGTCCTGGTTTAGTCCTGGTTTAGTCTTAGTTTAGTCCTGGTTTAGTCCTGGTTTAGTCTTAGTTTAGTCCTGGTTTAGTCCTGGTTTAGTCCTTGTTTAGTTTTAGTTTAGTCCTGGTTTAGTCCTGGTTTAGTCCTTGTTTAGTCCTGGTTTAGTCCTGGTTTAGTCCTTGTTTAGTTTTAGTTTAGTCCTGGTTTAGTCCTGGTTTAGTCTTAGTTTAGTCCTGGTTTAGTCTTAGTTTAGTCCTGGTTTAGTCTTAGTTTAGTCCTGGTTTAGTCCTGGTTTAGTCCTGGTTTAGTCTTAGTTTAGTCCTGGTTTAGTCCTGGTTTAGTCCTTGTTTAGTTTTAGTTTAGTCCTGGTTTAGTCCTGGTTTAGTCTTAGTTTAGTCCTGGTTTAGTCTTAGTTTAGTCCTGGTTTAGTCTTAGTTTAGTCCTGGTTTAGTCCTGGTTTAGTCCTTGTTTAGTTTTAGTTTAGTCCTGGTTTAGTCCTGGTTTAGTCTTAGTTTAGTCCTGGTTTAGCCTTAGTTTAGTCCTGGTTTAGTCTTAGTTTAGTCCTGGTTTAGTCCTGGTTTAGTCTTAGTTTAGTCCTGGTTTAGTCTTAGTTTAGTCCTGGTTTAGTCTTAGTTTAGTCCTGGTTTAGCCTTAGTTTAGTCCTGGTTTAGTCTTAGTTTAGTCCTGGTTTAGTCTTAGTTTAGTCCTGGTTTAGCCTTAGTTTAGTCCTGGTTTAGTCTTAGTTTAGTCCTGGTTTAGTCCTGGTTTAGTCTTAGTTTAGTCCTGGTTTAGTCTTAGTTTAGTCCTGGTTTAGTCCTGGTTTAGTCTTAGTTTAGTCCTGGTTTAGTCTTAGTTTAGTCCTGGTTTAGTCTTAGTTTAGTCCTGGTTTAGTCTTAGTTTAGTCCTGGTTTAGCCTTAGTTTAGTCCTGGTTTAGCCTTAGTTTAGTCCTGGTTTAGTCTTAGTTTAGTCCTGGTTTAGTCCTGGTTTAGTCTAAGGGGTCTGTTGTCTTGGGCCTCAGGGTCAGAGGGGCCCAGAAATGGTTTCTTTGCATATATTTTTTTATTTTAAGGGGGCCCATGTGAGGCCTTTTTACCCCAGGCCCCAGCAAACCTGTCAACGGGCCTGGTCTGAAATAATGAATAAATTGAAATTGAACTTGATTTAAAATATAGACAGCCTCTGGGGGCCCCCCTGCAGTACCTTTTCGGACCCCACTTTGGGAACTGCTGCAGTATATTAAAGGCTTGTCCGCACACCAGGACAAGCCTTTAAAAACAACATGGCCGCCACTCAGAAAGCAAGGGATACGTCTTTAAGTACAACACCTGCAGTGATACTTAACAAGCGCTGGATCCTACAGAGACGCTCTTTAACCTTCAACACTACGGCTCTGAGACGCACTTAGCTCAGATTTGTTGGTTTCCTCACGTCTCGTCTGCAGCTAAATCACCTGCTTCTTCTCATTTTGAACAAAGACTTTGACGGATAAAGGACGCAGCAGTACAACACATTACAGCAGTGTAAACAAAAAGGTTACAACGCCAATTTATCTGAGGAAAAAAGAGGAAAAACAAGGCGATGTGTAACGGATGTAGCAGCGCTCTTCAGGTGAGTTAATGAGGAAACACAGAGTGACCTTGTGCTGCACAAAAGGCATCAGTTCTGTAGAAAAGAAAGAGTTCAGGCAAAAGAAAAGAGTCATTTAAATCTAGACAAGTACTGTATGTGTTCTGTAGAACTGGTAAGGGCGCTGATGGTGAGTAACAACATACTTTTAACACATTTACTGCTTTAACAGCGCTTAAATATACTATCTGTTTAAATATACTATCTGTTTAAATATACAATCTGTGCACAGTTTCTGAAAAATACTGTTTTTTTTTCGAGTAGACTTTAGAAAACCTACTGCAACATTTACTTCTAGGTATTCTTTTAACCCTTGTGACTGTCAAAGATCAGAGAAGCATGTAATACTCCATCACTGCTGTGTTGTTGTTAATGCTGTTGTTTTTCTACTTTTGTATTTTTTGTATAAACCTGTGAATACTGGTTATTTTGAAGTCAGCAGGGACACCTTTATATTTCTCTGAACTTGTATTAAACTTGTACCCATTACAAAAATGATTTTCCTTGATATTGCTGTCATGACGGTTCACACCTGATGATCCTGTCTTGTAATTAAGTTTTTCTGGACCTCAAATCTGGTTGTTTTGGTAACATTTTACTATAACAGAATAGAATAGAATAGAATAGAATAGAATAGAAGTTTATTGTTATTGCCTGGCAAAAACAATGAAATACAGTGATGTTGTCTTGTAATTATAATTCTCCACTTTTATAATGTTCTCTGCTAAATAGTTTTTCATTATATTTCTAGCACCGTGATTGTAATTTTGTAAAAAAAAAAAAAAAAAAGTATCACATGACAGTGATCAGGTGACCACAGATTGATAAAAGCAGGTGCTCATTTCATGTCTGATGAAGGGCAGGGGCCCGAAACGTCACTCGTGGTGAAAAATAAAAATTGGAGCTAAAAAGCGTATCCTACTTTTTATAACTTTTTGGATATGACTGTCAAAGATCACCAACAAAACTGATGGAAATGTATTTTCGATTTTTAAAAAGTTACAACAAGTTTGTATGGATTCTAACCTCTTCGACGAGGCTCCACCCCCTTGCGTCCGCTTGTTGGGACCATAGCGGGGAGATACAGCGGCTGACACACACATGTTTGACATCCTCGTGTTTGGACAATTCATGGCAACAAAACTATCTACTTCACTTTCTATTCAACAGTTGGATTCCCCCTGGATTTTTAAAAAATAAAACATGTATATCTTTCCATTACTTTGTTTATTTGGCACAAATGTTGCTGCAGTAGACCAAGATATGTGAAATTTTCAATTTATGTTGTTATTTGCTTCACTACAGGAAGGAAAAAGGCTTTTTTGGAGGCAAATATGTGTTTTTTTTTTTTCAATCGGAAATTAGAATAATCCATTTCAACCTCAATTTATGGTCAAACAATATAATTTATTAATATTATTTCTCTTCCACAGTAATCCCCAAAGTCCATCAGTTAATTTGCTACCAAGGTTAGCTATGTACAGCTAGTAAATGCTAAGTAAAACCTAATAAATGTAGATATAGAATTTTCATGAAAAAGGCCTCAGAGCTTAACAGGTTTAATGGAGTTGCTTTTTAGATTGTACATAGCACAGGAAGAAATGATCCCTAAAAATAAATAAATGTTTTTGGTAATCTTAGACACACTCAAGGCTGTAATAATCCCCCACTTTGCATTGAGATTATTGAAAATTAATTGCCAGAAACCAGGAAAAAACATGTCTAAAACCAGAACTAAAACCAGGACTACGCCGGCTCCCTGTGGTACTAAAAAATTTGGGGACCCCTGGTTTCAGAGTCAGATCCAGCAGAGTCTGTGGAAGAAGAGGAACTGTCACCACCAGCGCAGACACAGCTCCCCAAGTCTTAAACAACTCAAAAGTTACTCGGTATTTGTCTGAATAACACTGCTTTTACAAAAGTTTCGATTTTCCTGCAGCTGCTGTGCTCTTCTCTAACACTTAGCTCAGTCTTGGCAGCTTTACAGAAATAAAAAACTCCCTGACACACTTTACGATTATTACCAGGAGCCTCCCGATCATTCAGTCTTTTCTGTGAATGAAAATATTTGAAACACACACTCAACGCTCACTTTATTAGCCACAAGTTGTTGTACCTTGGATAAGTCCAGAGCCATTCTCCTCTGCCCTCTGACATTTTACCTCCACAGAACTGCCGCTCACTGGAGATTTTCTCTTTTTGGGACCACCCTGAAACACTCAGACCCTCAGAGCAGTCTAGGACGGGTTCAGGGTCCCTTAAATCCTCGTTCTTCTCCATTCTTCAGCAGGTTTGTCTCAGGACTGAACGCACTGAGCTGGTGCCTTGTGATTGCACAGTCAGCTGACGCAGCGGTGGACGAAGTGCTCAGAATCTGTACTCAAGTAAAAGTACGGCTACGTCAAAAATAATATTACTCAAATAGAAGTAAAAGTACCTGACAAAAGTTTTACTTCAATAAAGGTAAAAAAAAGTATTGCGTTTAAAATTAACTTAGGTAGAAAGTACTTTTGAATGTTGTTGCAAATTCTTCCTCTTCTCCTTCTTCTTGTTCCTCTTCTTCTTCCTCCTCCTCTTCGTCTTCTTCCTCTTCTTCCTCCTCTCTTTCTTCTTTTTCTTCCTTTTTTTTTTGTTTTGAACCCAGAACCTTCTGAACGCAGTCAGAAGTCCTACCCACTACACCACAGAGGACAAAAACTACTTTTATTTACTCAAATAAAAGTAAAAGTATATTCTACAAAAAGTACTCAGAAAGTACTTCTTCTAAAGTAAACTAGAGTAAAAGTATCTAGTTACTGTCCACCACTGGCTACTTGTGCCTAATAAAGTGGGTAAAGTGAGTTTATTCGTGAATGAATGGATAAAAATGGTGGACATTTTCCGTCTCTGTTACTGCTTCCTGTCCTATATTTAACACAGGTTGAGCAGCCTTGACCCTGCAGACGTGAGCTCAGCCTCAGGTCAAAGGTCAAAGCTCCACTCACTGTAGATAATTTTATTAAAGTTACACTGTGTAAGATTCCCGGTCTTGCGCCTCTAGAGGCCACAGGTGCCACTGCACCGTCGCACCCCTCCTCCTTCTGAAACTGTGCGAGCGTGCGTCTATTTCCATCATTGTTTCAACTTTAGTTGACCTGCTGCTACCTTTGGAAGTTTGGACTGGATCTTCTATAGAGTTAGCGCTAGCGTTAGCTTATCAACAAATATCGCGCAATGGTCGCAGTAAAAACAACTAATAACTGTATGAAAAAGCACGTTCTAAAGAAAAAATAAAGAGGCTAATTTACCTGCCCAACAATAAAAAGCAAAAACGTGATCTGATTTGCAGCCTTCTCTGTCTCTCATCTGACGCCAGCGAGCAAAAGTCTGTCCGATGTTGACTCTTGTCTGCGATCTGGTGCGGTCCCTTTCACATTTTCTTTTTCTTGCCTCGTCCGACATTGTCTTCATCTTCTTGTGTCCTTCGGCCCTGACGAACTGGCGAAAATAACAACGCTAAAAGTAGCTTCCTGGTTATACTGCGCCTCAAGTCGTTCCCTGTCACGTGACTCTTCCTCAACAGCGGAGCGCTCCCGGCCAAGTTGCGAAGGCGGTTTCTCAGTACAGAAGCCCCGCTCAGAGCAACAGATCGCACCTCAGGCCTTATAATCACTCAAAAAATCACAAAAACAAGTCAGTATGCCCCACATATTTAGGAGAAAAGTTACACAGTGTAACTTTAACGCTATCCACCGCTCTCTCACCCGGAAAAGCATTTCTTGGCAAAGTCAGCGCGTCTCTGGAGTCGTGAGGAAAGCCGTATTCCACGATCATCTCTGTGTTTTCAGCCTTCAGGGGAAAAACAAAGCCAACACTGAACACAACTCTGAAGGCAAAAACCACTGAAGTACAAGGAAAAGTTAGACCTTAAATATCTCGTTCTGTGCAACCTTTTAGCCAACCTTCTGCATGTTCTCTCTGTGGTTACTTCATCTTCTTAGCTTGGCGAGCAAACCC
This sequence comes from Bostrychus sinensis, assembly GCA_020698575.1. Lineage (NCBI taxonomy): Eukaryota > Metazoa > Chordata > Actinopteri > Gobiiformes > Eleotridae > Bostrychus > Bostrychus sinensis. The sequence goes on along the minus strand of CM036250.1, from coordinate 3,175,690 downwards.
CTCCTACTTTCTTTTTAAAGTAGGAGGATCTAGTTCCTCAGCCACAGAGAGCCATTTCCACTCGGTCTATCACAGGGGCGTAGCTTAGTCTTAGTTTAGTCCTGGTTTAGTCTTAGTTTAGTCCTGGCTTAGTCTTAGTTTAGTCCTGGTTTAGTCTTAGTTTAGTCCTGGTTTAGTCTTAGTTTAGTCTTAGTTTAGTCCTGGTTTAGTCCCGCTTTAGTCCCGCTTTAGTCCTGGTTTACACAGTCCAGAATAGAATAGAAGTTTATTGTGATTGCCTGGCAAAAACAATGAAATACAGTGATGTTGTCTTGTAATTAAAATTCTCCACTTTTATAATGTTCTCTGCTAAATAGTTTTTCATTATATTTCTAGCACCGTGATTGTAATTTTGTAAAAAAAAAAAAAAAAAGTATCACATGACAGTGATCAGGTGACCACAGATTGATAAAAGCAGGTGCTCATTTCATGTCTGATGAAGGGCAGGGGCCCGAAACGTCACTCGTGGTGAAAAATAAAAATTGGAGCTAAAAAGCAGATCCTACTTTTTATAACTTTTTGGATATGACTGTCAAAGATCACCAACAAAACTGATGGAAATGTATTTTCGATTTTTAAAAAGTTACAACAAGTTTGTATAGATTTTAACCTCTTAAACCTGAATAGAGCCCGACGGGGCTCCGCCCCCTTGCGTCCGCTTGTTGGGACCATAGCGGGGAGATACAACGGCTGACACACACGTTTGACATCCTCGTGTTCAGACAATTCATGGCAACAAAACTATCTTCTTCAATTTCTATTCAACAGTTGGATTCCTCCTGGATGAGCTGAGCTCACGTCTGCAGGGTCAAGGCTGCTCAACCTGTGCTAAATATAGGACAGGAAGCAGTAACAGAGACGGCAAATGTCCACCATTTTTATCCAATCATTTCCACACGGTTTATCACAGAGGCGTATTAATGGAGGGGCCAAGCTGGGTCCTGTCATTTTATTGTGGTGGCACATGGCAGATTATTATTATAGAACTAATATAAAAAATGTGAATTATCTTCTGTTCTGTTCTGAAGCCAGGTATTTGGATTTGTTTGAGGAAGTTAGGAGCTGAGCCCTGAGGTCTGCAGCTCACAGAAGAGAAAGTCGTGACTCACAGAGGTTAAGAGTGTAACTAATTTACCAGGGGTCTAGAGGTCCTCCGCCAGGGAAAAAAATCAATATAACAGACAATATTTGCTGTATCCTGGTGCATTTTTAAGTGTTTTAGCTGACTATAGAGTGAGTAAAACAATCTATAAGTCTATAATTCACAGGTAAAAAGGACCAGAGGTGATAAAAAATACACTGTTACTTGAGCTTTTTCTTAAAAATATTAGCTAGAACTATAAAAACTAACAAAATCTGTTTTTAAACACATGTGAGGTGGTAATAATCTAATTAAAAAAAACCTGTATTTGAACAGATCAAGCATACCTACTTTTTTAAATGATATTGTTGTGTTATTAGGCTGTTTTTTGTTTTGTTTTTGTGGGGGGGGGGGGGGGGGCTATTACACTGCAGCTGATTGTGTTCCCTCTCAGATCTTCTCTGGTGATTCCTGTTGTGTGCTGTAGAACATCCACTCATTAAAAAACAGAGGAAGTTTGCTGTGCTGTAGGTTTTTAGGAAGGTTTTTAGCCTGCAACATTAACGTTTAAAGAACAATGACCTCTAACTGTTGTCTAAATACGCTGCCCATTCAACTTTTTAGGCAACTATATCACCATGGCAACGCAGACGGGCTTTTCAGAGTGACGCCAGACAAAACTAGAAAGTACCGCCTTCGTCTCCTCCTTCAGTCCCATCCACACCGCTGCTGCTGCTGAGCTCCTGCGACTTCATGCCGCTCTGATTTAAAGTGCGCCCGACCTCGGGGACGCACCTCTGCGTCACTTTGTCTGTGGCTCTGACCTCCGGCTGCATTACCGCTGCGCTGCTGCTGAGAGAGAGAGAAGCTGCTCTGCTCGGAAAAAGGAACGGCCCACAGACAGCGGTAAAAAATTGCGGAGCTAGGACAAAGTTGCAGGGTCGCACTGAATTTGCGGGGTTTGCTTGATTTTGCAATAGTTGCGATGCAACATCAGGAAATCCTGGAGCGACTGATCCATGTGCAGTTTCCTGTCGCCTGTGTGTGGAGTCTGGAAGCATGTTGTTGTTAATTAGTGCAATGTGTTAGATATTTTTAACAAGCTTACAACAACTTACTAAGTAACTTTGTCTACATCACAACTTTTCATGACAGTCTAAGAGCCTCTCACAGTCTGTACTGTCAGCTCCTGTCTGCTCCTCCAATGCCTTTCCTTTCAGTCTCTGCCACAGTAAAGTTGTTTCTGCTGCTGGAAAAGGATGAAGCTTTATTTTGAAGGGTCACAAGGGGAAGTCGATTGCTGTGAACAGAAACTTTACAGTGATTCCCCAACCAGCTGCAGTTTTTCCTCTTACTTTTGATCATAATTAATAACAAAGTTATTGGAAATAGTGATCTCTTTTGTAATAGTTTCTGAGTAAAAGAGACACTGGACCTAAAAAAACACCGCGGCTGTTCTCAGATGGAGCGTCTTGTAATGAAGCCTAAATGCTTTTACAAACTTTAACGGTGCATATCTCTGTGATTCCTGAACCTATCAACGTGAATTAAAAACTGACACAAAGCCTGAGGTCTTCTCTGTCAGGAGGATTTAGCTGCAGGTCTCGGAGTCAAGCCATTTGTTTTACTACAGCTGCGCAAAGACGTAATGTCAGTCAGTCGCCAGCGTCATCATGGACCTGCGTAGCCTACGTACGCTCAGGGGTGGCCAAGCTCTGACCAACAGGAGCCGCTTTTACAGCACGTTTTTTTATTTATTTGTTTATTTGAAAATGACAATGTACATTAATTAACATTAAAAAATGTAAATGCACCTGAGTTAACTGAATTAGGCTAATTTTCATCAGTAGTCCCTTTGCCAGTTGTAAAAAGACAACTTCCTTAAACTTTTTGTCCGATGCCATTTTCCTCCCAAAGTAAAAATGTCTGTGCACCGTTTTTTGGATAAATGAATGAGAGCAGACTGGATGTAGAGGGCTTGTTGATTGGTCAGTGCTTCCTGAAGTGGGGGAGGCAAACGAGCGTTCTGAGGCCTCCAAATCTCAGCGCCAGAGAATACAGGATTACTTAAACAGGTGTGAATGAAACAAAACACAACTTCAGATCTGTTTTTGATGAGAGAACAACATTAGAACATGGGAGAAATGTCGATTTTTGACGAATATATACCCTTCAACATTAATGAATAATCTTAAAACAGTTTATAAAATGCAGGTAAAGCTCAGCAGCCACACTCGCACTGTAAAACTTTCCTGAGATCACTCCAAAAATCCCTGTTACGTTGACCTGAGCTGCTTAAATCCGTGTTTGACCCCTGAGTCCAGACGGCGCTCTCTGTGGTGTTCTGTGTGAAGTGGCATCCCCCGGTTTAAGTGGTTCATGATCTGAGCGCGCTCGGTGCAGAGGTCAGCGCTGAGTGAAGTGTGTTACAAATCCCACCGAGGCCTCTCTCTCCTCTCGCTGTAAAAACCGGAACAAAACCAGGACAGAGCTGTGATCTGAGACTGGGACAGAGAGACAGCGAGGAGATGGGACACGGGTTCGTCTGGTGTACCCCCAGGACCGGGCTTAGTCCTGGTTTGGACCCAGTGTAGTCCTGGTTTTATCCTGGTTTAGACCTGGTTTAGTCCTGGCTTTATCCTGGTTTAGACCTGGTTTAGTCCTGGTTTTATCCTGGTTTAGACCTGGTTTATTCCTGGTTTAGTCCTGGTTTAGACCTGGTTTAGTCCTGGTTTAGACCTGGTTTAGTCCTGGTTTTATCCTGGTTTAGACCTGGTTTAGTCCTGGTTTATTCCTGGTTTAGTCCTGGTTTTATCCTGGTTTAGACCTGGTTTAGTCCTGGTTTATTCCTGGTTTAGTCCTGGTTTTATCCTGGTTTTATCCTGGTTTAGTCCTGGTTTAGTCCTGGATTTATCCTGGTTTAGACCTGGTTTAGTCCTGGTTTTATCCTGGTTTAGTCCTGGTTTTATCCTGGTTTAGACCTGGTTTAGTCCTGGTTTTATCCTGGTTTAGACCTGGTTTAGTCCTGGTTTTATCCTGGTTTAGTCCTGGTTTTATCCTGGTTTATTCCTGGTTTAGTCCTGGTTTTATCCTGGTTTAGACCTGGTTTAGTCCTGGTTTTATCCTGGTTTAGTCCTGGTTTTATCTTGGTTTAGACCTGGTTTAGTCCTGGTTTTATCCTGGTTTAGTCCTGGTTTTATCCTGGTTTATTCCTGGTTTAGTCCTGGTTTATTCCTGGTTTAGTCCTGGTTTTATCCTGGTTTAGTCCTGGATTTATCCTGGTTTAGACCTGGTTTAGTCCTGGTTTTATCCTGGTTTATTCCTGGTTTAGTCCTGGTTTATTCCTGGTTTAGTCCTGGTTTTATCCTGGTTTAGACCTGGTTTAGTCCTGGTTTTATCCTGGTTTAGTCCTGGTTTAGACCTGGTTTAGTCCTGGTTTAATCCTGGTTTAGTCCTGGTTTAGTCCTGGTTTTATCCTGGTTTATTCCTGGTTTAGTCCTGGTTTTAGACATGTTTTTTCCTGGTTTAGTGATGCATTTTTCTGTTAATCCCTGTCTTATCCTTCAGCTTAGTCCTGGGTTGGTCCAGATTTAGGTTCATTTTATTCTTTGACAGCCAAATATTTTCTGAAACAGTTTTATAAACAAATGATCAAATAACTCCACGAACCCCCTGCAATGCACTCGCGTACCCCTAGTGTCCTCGCACCTCTGGTTGGGAAGCACTGAGACTCTGATTCCTTCTCCCTGCAGATAATCCATTAACCACTGTTGTCATCTAAGCTGTGATTCTGCAGATTCTGCTTTTATTTTCCAAAAGCCTGCGTGGTTTGCTGGGGTCGTTCTCCTCTGACTCCGTCGCTATCGGTAACATTTCATTCTGTGTGGAGCTGCGCTGCTGTGTTATTGCCTCTTATCTCTCACTGCAGCCTCAGAAACTCATTGAGAGACGGAGGCCGCTGTAAACATGGCTCTGATAACGAGGACTGGGACTCAGCCTCTGCTCCGGCCACAAACAAACACGGATTATTATTATTATTTTACTGTTTGTTACTGTTTGTTTTTGTGTTGCATGGTTGTACTGTTCATTTATCTTCAGCGTAGTTTGGTTAGGGGACATTTAGATTCTCCTAACCCCCAATTTACACCAAAGGCCTTGTGTGTGAACTGCTTTCTGTTTAACCCGTCTGACAATTCACTCAGCACACGAACTAGGGCTGCACAATATATCGCAAAATGATTGTTATCGCAATATCAGCAAACGCAATATCTGTATCGCGATAATCTAAATATATCACAATAACGCTGTGGTCTTCCATCTGACAGAGATTTACACTGAAGAATCATTTTCCACCAGAGCCTTAAAAGAACATGTGTTGTGACTAAATAAAAATGTTTAAAAAGTCCAGTTTTAGTGCTAATTTAATTAATTTAGTCCCAGCTTAGCCTTGTTTTATTCCTGGTTTAGTCTGTGTTAAGTTTTGATTTTGCAAGCGGAGCGTGTGCACATTTCAAAGTCAGGTGGGAAAATGTTTAGATGTAATGGAAAAATAAAAGCTGAGATGATTTTTCCCAGGTTTCTCTTCAGTATAAACACTCCTTACTGACTCTGGAGTGTGTCGCAAAGGCAGATGAGAAGCTGTAGTAGCTCCTGACTCCATCTAGTGGTCAAAAAAATAGTGCTGACAGCTGGTGTTAGGGTCTGATGCACAATGAACAGCAAAGACTTCAGCTTGAATGGAAGATATTCTTTGTAAATTTGAGTAAAGAAAGTATGTGTGAGATAAACCTACACGAGTTACCCCGAATTTACACCAGGGGGCGTCACGGAAGCAGAACAATTTGCTTCACTGCTCGTGTGGACTAGGGCTGCACAATATATGGCAAAATTATTGTTATCGCAATATCTGTATCTCAAGAATCTAAATATATCACAATAACGCTGTGGTCTTCCATCTGACAGAGATTTACACTGAAGAATCATTTTCCACCAGAGCCTTAAAAGAACATGTGTTGTGACTAAATAAAAAGGTTTAAAAAGTGCAGTTTTAGTGGTAATTTAATTAATTTAGTCACAGCTTAGCCTTGTTTTATTCCTGGTTTAGTCTGTGTTAAGTTTTGACTTGTAAATACAGGAACTTACATTTTTGTGAAATGTAGTGAATTTAACTTACTATGTTCCAAAAGTAGGCTCTATTTTCAAATATTGCAATAATATCGTTATCGCAATTTTTAACATAGTTATCGAATATCGCATGTTTTCTCACCCTAACACGAACAACTCGCCGCTACGCCACAGACAGGTTGGAAGACTATTTTTCCAGCGTCTCTGCATCCTTCCATAGACTTCCTACAGCTCAGGAAACACAGGAAACAGGGACCAAGTGTCAAAATAAACTTCCCCTACACTTTTAAAATAAAGCCTCACTGTTACGACCCTGGCTCAGGGGGTCGCAACCAATGAGGACACACCAGACAGAAAGTAAGATTCAACAAGAACAATCTTTATTAAACCGAATTGGACCAAATTAAGATTAAAGGCCAAATTAGGAGTAGAAGGTCAAATTATAAAAAAAGTATTGTACAATATGAGATGTGAAGTATTATCAGTAGTGTGGTGGTGCTGAATGTGAATGAACAGTGTGAGTGTGCAGTGTTGTTAAAAGTGCAGAACTAAGCAAAACCGAACCAAACATAACTAAACTCAAGAGAGAACCAAGAACCAAGCTAAACCAGAACCAAATACCAAAGCTAAACTGAACCAAGACAAACCAAACAAAAGACAGACAGCATGGTGGCAGTGCTTCAGGCCAGCAGCAGCCAGAGGAAGCAGAGGAAACTCTTTAAAGAAGGCTGCCCAGCACCTGGGCGCCTACAGGTGCGCAGGCAGGCCAGTCAGTAACCAAGACGACCTACAAGCTGCAACCAAGCTACTGACAGATGCCACAAGGGGGCGTCACACTCACTGACACAATGGAAATGTAAACATCTCACATTGAGAAGTTCACTCTAATTTGTGATGCCAAGCAGCTTTTTTACAAAAACAGCAAGCAGAAATAGAAAGCCTGGGGCTCAGTGGCTACAGTTTTGTGTTCGATAACTATGTTGAAAATTGTGATAACGATATTATTGCGATATTTGAAAATAAAGCCTACTTTTTGAACATAGTAAGTTAAATTCACTACATTTCACAAAAATGTAAGTTCCTGTATTTACAAGTCAAAACAGCCACAAAATCAAAACTTAACACAGACTAAACCAGGAATAAAACAAGGCTAAGCTGTGACTAAATTAATTAAATTACCACTAAAACTGGACTTTTTAAACATTTTTATTTAGTCACAACACATGTTCTTTTAAGGCTCTGGTGGAAAATGATTCTTCAGTGTAAATCTCTGTCAGATGGAGACCACAGCGTTATTGCGATATATTTAGATTATCGCGATACAGATATTGCGTTTGCTGATATTGCAATAACGATGAATTGCTCTGTGTATGAATTGTGCTATACAAATAAACTTGCCTTGCCTTGCCTAATTTTGCGATATACTGTGCAGCCCTAGTCCACACGAGCAGTGGAGCAAATTGTTCTGCTTCCGCGGCGCCCCCTGGTGTAAATTCGGGGTAACTCGTGCAGGTTAATCTCAGACATAACTTTCTTTACTCAAATTTACAAAGAATATCTTCCATTCAAGCTGAAGTCTTTGCTGTTCATTGTGCATCAGACCCTAACACCAGCTGTCAGCACTAATTTTCTGACCACTAGATGGAGTCAGGAGTCAGTAAGGAGTGTTTATACTGAAGAGAAACCTGGGAAAAATCATCTCGGCTTTTATTTTTCCATTACATCTAAACATTTCCCCACCTGACTTTGAACACGCTCCGCTCAGCTCTGGGCCTCGTTCTCTGAAGTCTCTCAAATGACTTTTTTTTTTTAAACTGAAAAGGACGTTTAGGCCCGGAGCTCAGCATTTGGTCGAGTGCTGACGGAGAGAAACTGTGAGTGTGTGTGACGGCTTGTATGTTCACAGCACCGACCGTAGCCTTACACAGAGCGAGGTGAGGAGACGCAGTCACACGAGCGTGAATCTGAGGAGAGCGGTGTAAATTGGTCTCGAGTGGGCGGCATCGGAGAGAAAAGAGAGGAGAGAAAACCACTCCAGCTCGGTTTGATGAGTCGTAAAGGGAATAAACTCACTGCAAAAACGCTTCTACAACGTACAAACGCTGCTTCGGGTCAAGCTCAGAGCCGAGAAACGGTGGTTTACAGCAAATAGAAGAAGAAAATGCAAGAAATAAAGAGTATTTGTGGTAAAATATTGGTTTAATAGGTTAAAGTTACACTGTGTAACTTTTCTCCTAAATATGTGGGGCATACTGACTTGTTTTTGTGATTTTTTGAGCGATTATAAGGCCTGAGGCGCGATCTGTTGCTCCGAGCGGGGCTTCTGTACTGAGAAACCACCGTCGCAACTTGGCCGGGAGCGCTCCGCTGTTGAGGAAGAGTCACGTGACAGGGAACGACTTGAGGCGCAGTATAACCATGAAGCTACTTTTAGCGTTGTTATTTTCGCCAGTTCGTCAGGGCCGAAGGACACAAGAAGATGAAGACAATGTTGGACGAGGCAAGAAAAAGAAAATGTGAAAGGGACCGCACCAGATCGCAGACAAGAGTCAACATCGGACAGACTTTTGCTCGCTGGCGTCAGATGAGAGACAGAGAAGGCTGCAAATCAGATCACGTTTTTGCTTCTTTATTGTTGGGCAGGTAAATTAGCCTCTTTATTTTTTCTTTAGAACGTGCTTTTTCATACAGTTATTAGTTGTTTTTACTGCGACCATTGCGCGATATTTGTTGATAAGCTAACGCTAGCGCTAACTCTATAGAAGATCCAGTCCAAACTTCCAAAGGTAGCAGCAGGTCAACTAAAGTTGAAACAATGATGGAAATAGACGCACGCTCGCACAGTTTCAGAAGGAGGAGGGGCCCTAGTGTTTACGTTTTGCGACGGTGCAGTGGCACCTGTGGCCTCTAGAGGCGCAAGACCGGGAATCTTACACAGTGTAACTTTAAGTTGTAGCTCAAAACTGCTCTGGTCAGCCGCAAATGTCTTTCTTCTGTTTGGTTTGAAAGTGTGGGCCTTGATTTCTTCAGCTTATTCCCATTAGGAGTCACAGAAACTGGAGCCTATCCCAAAAACTATGGGCCTTAGATGGGAGACAACCTGGACAGTGCGCACAGAATAAAGGACCTTGAACAGTGAGCTTTCAAACTCTTGATATACACAATTTTCTCGAAAGGTTTATGCGGAAAATGAATGGGAAATTTACTTGCGCTCCATGGGGGCAATTTAAAGTCAGACATTCACAAAACACACAGGCATGTCTCAGGACGGTCCCCAGAGAGAACCCACAGTAAGACAACAACAAAATCTCTTTCCTAAGCTCAGTTCACTCTGTGTTGCTTTATTTTGTTTTTAATGTTGATTTTATTAAAGACATTAGTTAGTTAGTTAGTTAGTTAGTTAATTTATTTTCTTTGGTCAGTTGAAAGGTCAGGAAAGAGAAAATAGGAGAGTAAGGGGAGTGAGTCTCCGGTCACATGACTCTCTCTGGTCACGTGACCCTCTCTGGTCACATGACTCTCTCTCTGTGGCTCATAAAGACTGCACAGCACAGACTCTGCCTCCCCTCTGCTGCTCTCAGACTGAAACACAGCAGAGAGAGGCCTCTGTGGTCAGCGAGGGGTTAGACCGAGGTTAGTCCTGGTCCTGAGTTAGTCCTGGTCCTGAGTTAGTCCTGGTCCTGAGTTAGTCCTGGTCCTGAGTTAGTCCTGGTCCTGAGACAGAAAACTGATGAACCCATGACTGCTTAGGGCTCCCATACAACTAAGTTTGTTTTATTTAATCCTTACCTCGTCATAGTCCTCTCTCCCCAGTGTCCTTCCTCCTGTTCTTTCCCACTGTGCTTCCTTGCTCCTTCCTTGCATCCTTCCTTTGTCCTTTCGTTGCTTCCTTGTTCTAAGCTTTACCAGAGTAACTCCCCATTTTAATGCACCGCTAAATAACAGAGACTTCTACGGTTGACCTGTGATGTGTTAAAATGTAGTTTATAAATGAATTAGTCTTGATTTTTCCTTTTATGAAATTGTCTCAAAGTTTGGAAGTTTATCAGCAGAACTTCAGGACCATGGACAGGGCTCACGTCTGGGAAAAAAACACTCAAAAAAACAAAACAAAAACAAATATAGACTAACTTTTAAAACAAACGTGTTCTTAATACACTTTTGAAATTAACATGTTTTTACTTGTTTCATCGTTTTTAGAGTGGCTTCAGTACCACGGACAGAGCTTTACATGTTAGTTCTTTTTGTAGTGCTGAAAAGTTTAAAAATGCATTCACAATGTCTTTTAAAATCAAAATATTGCATGTAAAATGACTCCACTTGTCCACAGATGTTTATGAGACCATTACATGGAAAAAAAAATCGATCTAAACATTGCAACACCTTCTTCACCCACTTTTTCGAAAGGCTTCAGCACCGTGGACAGCGCTCTGCAACAAACTCCATCTTTAGGACTTTTTCCTTTAGTATTTCTTCCTTTAAATCTCATGCTACTGTGTCTCGCCATCTAATGTTTAATATTGTGCATTTGCAAAGAATTTTTTGTTTGTTTTATTTTATTTTTTTATTTTCATTTTTTATTATTTATTTCTATTTCAAAATGATGTCAAATAATATGAGTTACAGAGCCATTATTGGACTTTTACAGTGAAGCAGAGTCCACAGGAGACTCAAGGACTCAGCAGAGGGCAGTAGAGTGCATAATAATGCCATCTTTTTAACATAATGTAAAGAAAAAAAGCTGTTTACTTCCTTAAATTTTTTGTCTGAAGCCATTTTACTCCAAAACAGAGGTGTACATTATTTTTTTTTCTTCCTAAATGAATGAGAGCAGACTGGATGTAGAGGGCTTGTTGTTGATTGGTCAGTGCTTCCTGGACTGGGACCGAGCGTTCTGAGGCCTCAGAAACTCCAGCGCCAGAGAATACAGGATTACTCAAACAGACAAGAATGAAAGAAAACACAACTCTCGGTCTGTTTTTGATGAAGGAACAACATTAGAATGTGGGAGAAAGAGAGGAAAAGGCTGAATTTGCAGAATATAGAGGCTTTAAATTCATGCTACAGACAAAGTAATGACTCTTCCTCTGCCGCTCTGCAGTCACAGGACAGGATATGAGGTCTGTATAAATGTATGGGACGTCCAGAGCGGGGCAGAGTTACATAATGACCCCAGCTCAGACCCCAGGGCCGTGAATCAAAGACAGATCCATCCTCGTTAGGCTGAGACTGAGAGGATACAGCCCCCGTCCCAGACCTGAGACACTCCAGTTATTCCCACAGACCCTGAAGGCAGCAGGCTCAGAGTACGGAGACTGCGGTTATTCCCACAGACCCTGAAGGCAACGGGCCGGAGCTCAAATGGGTCACGGATGAGGAGGCGCTGAGAGGGGGCCGTCCTGACTGCAGTAAGACACAGAGCAGGACTTAACCAGAGACCAGCTGCGTGTCTCTGGGTTTAAAAGAAACTGAGTAAATCCTGTCCTGCTCCGGGTCTTTAGTCCACCTCCTGTCCTCCTGTCCTCCTGTCCTCCTGTCCTCCTGTCCTCTGTCCTCTGTCCTCCTGTCCTCTGTCCTCCTGTCCTCCTGTCCTCCTGTCCTCTGTCCTCCTGTCCTCTGTCCTCCTGTCCTCCTGTCCTCCTGTCCTCTGTCCTTCTGTCCTCCTGTCCTCCTGTCCTCTGTCCTTCTGTCCTCCTGTCCTCCTGTCCTCCTGTCCTTCTGTCCTCCTGTCCTCTGTCCTCCTGTCCTCCTGTCCTCTGTACTCCTGTCCTCCTGTCCTCTGTCCTCCTGTCCTCCTGTCCTCTGTCCTCCTGTCCTCTGTACTTCTGACCCTAACCTTCTCACAAACCCCACCGTATCCGCGATCCTTCTCCTGTTCTTTCACACTGTGCTTCCTTGCTCCCTTCCTTTAACTCTACATTGTATCCTTGCATCCTTCCTCGTCCCTTCCATCGCCAGAAAAGCTCCACATTTTACTGCACTGCTGAGTAAAAAGAGAACAAACTCCTACGGTCGACCTGTGATGGGTTAAAAGGTGGTTTAGAAATGAACTGGCCCTGTTTTATTTCATTTATTTGTCTCAAATTGTAAAAGTTCATCAACTTCAGGACCACGGACAGGGCTCACATAGGAAAACAGCTGAGCTTAATACTTTACACTTTTACAAACTTTCTCCATCCTTCTCTCCTCTCATTCTTCCTTCCTGACTTTCATCCTTCCTCACATCTTTCTCTCACTCCACCTGCTCTTCCTTCTTTCCTTCCACTCTCCCTTCCTCCATTCTTCCTTCCTACATTCCTCCCTTCTTTCCTTGCTTCCTTCTTTCTTTTCTGCCTTTCTACCTTTCATACCTCCTTCCTTCAACCCATCTACCGTATTTTCCGGACTATAAGTCGCACTTTTTCCATCGTCTGGCTCGGGGTGTGACGTATACTCAGGTGTGACTTATATATTAAAATATTTCAGGTGTTGGTTAGAGGGCGCTCTAGGCTTGTGTACCAGCATCTGCTGCACCTGTACCACTGACAATTTAAAATGTAAACATTACCAACAACAACTTAGGCTATAAAGACAACTGAGAAAGAGCGGAATAATTGGAAATGGAACTGATGCTGAGTCTGACGACAGCCACGCAGAGGAGGAAGCGGCGCTTCGTCTACCTCCGGAGTTGGCGGAGTTGTTCAGAAGCGACACCGAGGATGAAGAATTTAAAGGATTTAGCGATTAGGAGTGAGATGGTGAGTTTGGTGAACTTGTTATTGTCTTTTATAGTTTTGTTTTTATTATCCTTGGTATTTGTTTATTGTTATTTTATTGTATTACTTCTATTTGGTTTTACTGGTTCTTATTATTTAATGGGGACTGGTGGAGCTGAATGGAGTAATTTATTGTTATTTATTGTTCTATGTGCAGCACTGTGGAAACTGTGCTGTACAAATAAAGTGGATTTGGATTATATTATGTTCTTTATGCTATAGTTATGTGAATAACTGTTAATATATTACGTTAACATACGAGACACCTATTCAGTTCGTTGTTTATGCTTCATGTAGTTGAATAACCATCAATGTGTTACGTTAGCATAGCGCACACCTATTCAGCTGTTGTTCTGTTGTTTTGTAAAATAAATTTCCCCCAAAAAAATGCAACTTATAGTCCAGTGTGACTTATATACGTTTTTTTCTTCTTCATTATGCATTTTTTGGCTAGAGCGACTTATACTCCGGAGCCACTAATAGAAAGTCCGGAAAATACGGTATGTATCCTTCCTTCCCTCCTTCCTCTCATCCTCCTTTTCCATTCCTTTCCTTCACCCCATATCAATCAAACTTTATTTCAGACTCACAATGGGTCCATAAATATATATAAGAATAAAAAGAGAACAACAAAAACAAACTGTCAACACAGGAGAGAGTATACATTACATCTATAGTCATATTTCATTCCTTCCTGGTTTCCTTCCTTCTTTTTGTCCGTTCTACCATCTTCTCATCCGTCCTCTCTCCCATTTAGGGTGAGCACCTCAAAAAGTATAAAAAGTGGGACAAGTTGGACAAAGTGGGACGGACTCAAGAAATAAATCTTTCGATAAACAAATCTAAGTTACCAACTTACTGAAATACAAGTTGCCTCAGTTTAGGACTGGCAAAAAATACAATGTGCTGTTTTCATCCCAAAAAACATGGATGGAACAGAAAAAAAACAAAGCTCTCAGTCTGCATATTCTCAAAACAAACCAGCAGCAGCAGCAGCTCACAGCTCCAGGAGAGGCCTTTCCTGAAACAGAGCGGCAGCAACACAACATCCATATATTCAACCTATCAAGATGGGATGCCCACAAATATTTATTCTACATTTTACACAGGGAACACTGACCTGATCTTGTTCTATAGGCTACACTAGGCTAGATCCACTGAGCAACAGGCACATGCAGAGGGGGGGGGGGGGCTTGAGCACCTGCCCCTTTTGCCCCTTGCCTCCAAGTGCCCTTTTGGTCCTTGGTCTTTGTTTTTTTTTTTTTTTTTTTTTTGTGTGGCTTTAAGCCCTCATTTGGCTCTTCATAAGAGCATTTATTCATTCATTAATTATTAATAATTTGAAATAAATGACATCACACGGCCGCCAGCCCCTCGTGACCTTTAACCTTTTGCCTCCGTGAGTCTCGTGCCCCTCGCGCAGCTGAAAACAGAGGAGAAAGAGCGGACTGCGGAGCCAATAAAGAGGGCTGTTATCATTTTTTTGGTCCTGATTCCAGAACTTAAACCCAGTATAATCACTGGGAATGAAAGAACGGTGAGTGAGCTGTTCGTGTCGCGTGAGTTGTAAGACAAAGCCATGAAAGTATTATGCACGCACGTTAGATCATTTCTGTTTAAATACGGAGCTTTTGACCGCTACTTGCTAACCACCTAGATATTTACAAAATGCTTCCATAAAATGCTTTGTGATTGTTGACAGCATAAAATCTTTTTTATTTTTAGACCGGGTTGCTTATAAATAATGGATTGCAGTTAGCATTTAGGCATTTTAATGCAATTAAATTGCAAGAATTTGCTATAATTGTGCAAAAATACGAACTAGTTGGTGATGGGAGCTGGCAAAATGTGATCTGATAAGAAAAAATGTGATGTCCCAAAATCTTGTTCCCACATAACTTATTTAATTTATTACTAAAAATGTCTAAGGACTTCCTCAGTGCTGGGAATAATTCTCATCTTGTCAGAGCATGGATAAAATTATTATTATGATTATTTAGTTTAGTGTCATGCAGTGTGTGTTTTTGTTTACATTTTATATGTTCATTAGTTTTTTACAATTTTCCCAAAGTTATATTAAAAATGTATAGCTTCAGCCTTACCGTATTGCAATATATCATAGTATACACGGAAATGTAATAGTTGTGTGAGAGTCTTGCCTCAGTCCTAACACAACAGTGTTTTAAAACCTGGTTACAGTATGTGCCCCTTTGTCGCTTTGAGCACCTGCCCCTGCAGAAGTCTCTGCACGTGCCTGCTGAGCAACTATGAAAAAGTGGGACATTGTCTTAATCAGTGGGACGGAGGGACAGAGGACTAAATGGCTGTGCAGTACGACCAAAAGAGGGACAGGGGGTCACCCTACTCCCATTCTTCCTTACAACCTCTCAAGTCTTCCACAGACGAACTAAAGCTTCACAGACCCCAGACTCTCACTGAACCTCAACCGTTTACTGTCCTGCGTAAAAAGAAGCCAACAGAAGCCTTCCGCCGCCTCAGCTCCGCCTTCAGTCTGCCGCGTCCCGCTGTCTGCCTCCCCTCTGCTGTCACAGTGCACGCTGGATGTGCTGGGACACATGTCATGTCGTGGGACAGGTTTATGAAGAGTCCCGCACAGAAGGGTCCTCTCTGGAGCGGGCAGCTGTCACAAACGTTTGGACTTTAACACAAAACTGCAGAGTCAGGCGTCTGTACAGTGAGAGGAGAGAGAACGTGGCAGAGCTGAGACTTCGATCGCACTCGGGACCACGGCTTACGACAGGAACACTCCAGGAATACGCAGAGGAAAAGTTCTTTTGTGTAGGTTTGGTGTTAACTTGACGACCTCAGGACGGAGAGAATCTGTTTTTATTCTATGTTTTAAAGAAGCTCCACCGCCTTTGGGTCAGTTCATGATGTTAAAATCCAGTACTGGTGGGAAAGTAAGCAGTCAGACGCAACCCCACCCCCCACCCCCATTTTATTTTATTTATTTATTTCCTCATTATTATTATTATTATTGTTATTGTTGTTTTTTTCTTCTCTTTCCTCCTTTTTGTTGTTTGTTTTGCAATTATTATTATTATCATTATTTTTATTGGCGTCATTATTCCAAACTCTTCATGGAATTTATTTACCCACATAGAAGTTAAGGAAATTATTATTATTTTTATTATTATTATAATTTATTTATTTGTTATTTTATTATTATTATTATTATTATTATTATTATTATTATTATTATTATTATTATTATTTATTTAATTTATTTATTATTATTATTATTATTATTTACATCAATACATATTCATATCCGCATATATATTCATATTCATATTATTATATACATCTGTTATATGTTGTTTGTTCCTTGTAAGTCATAATATTGTTTTGTTTGTCTCATGTCTGCACCTGTAAATAAAAAGAAATTTAAAAAAAAAAAAGAAAAAATGCACTGTCAACTAAAAAAAAGCCTTAGGTCACAATGTTTTTTGGAGCCTTGTGGGCTTGTACAGTTTTTAACTGAGCAGTGAGCAAAGCCAGGGTCAAACAAAACCAAGACCGGGAGGAGCAAGAGAAAGAAATCCAGGTCTTGGTACAAAACTATTCTTATTTAATATCACGCAGCGCTCAGAGCTTTATCTGAACAAACTGAACAAACGGAGCCTGCCAAAGGACAAACTGTGGCTTCAAATTACTACTTTGTTACCATGAAATAACTAAATCATTCCCACAAAATAAGACATCATTTATTGGATGTTAATTTCCGGGCGCTGCGCTGCGTCTTATTCTTCAGATAATTTGGTTAATTTTTATTTTAAGTTTGGGTTAACATACAAAGACATTGTTAAAACTTTAGATTTGCACTGTATTTCTGTGACTGAGACATTATTGTGACTTCTTGAAAAACCCAGGTTACTGTGTGATGTTTCCATCGCCTCTCAGTCGCTGCAGGAACCTGCATCTGCTAAAGCGCACAGCCTCAACTCCTGATTTCTTTGATCATTTATTTCACATGAATGATTTAACTAATTTGAGGGAACGATTTACTTATTACGTGGGAACAAATTTCATGATAACAATATAGTAATTTGAGGCCATGATTTAATGTTTTCTTCCGCCAATGTTCCTTCAGGAGCTCTGTAGAATCTGCTTGCTTTTAGTCCAGAACGAAGCTCTGAAGCTGAGGTTGGTAAAATGAGGCCAATAACAACAAAGAAACGAGTCTCCACCGAAAATAAAAGGTACCAGCGACCACGTGACAGGCTTGGAACCGAGCCGAGTGCCTAAAACAAACATAGACGAGTCTGTTGTTACTCTCCCTCCATTTTACTTCCCCTTTATCTTTCAGCTGACGGCTCGTTGATCAAACACTGCGTTTACACAGACTTCAGTTCCTGTTTTATACTTTACACCTCCCCCACCGCGCACAACACCATCGCTCCACCGTTTATGCTCCAGAAGAGTTCATATGAATGCATGGATTAAACAAGAGCCGTCGTCTACATGAGAGCGGCGCAAGGATTCAGCTTTAATAAAAGATATCTCTCCTCAGTGTGATTACAGGGCTGATAGTAGCTGCCACACAAATCAATCATGTTCTACCCCACAACACATCAGCCCCACATCTGTAAAAAAAAATCTGTAAATTTGGCAGCTGTGGTTGCCAGAATTCTACCGTAAAAACTACAAGAGGCCTGTATTTCATTTTACAGTATAATTTTATCACAAATGTTGCTTTTACAGTTTTTGACTTGAGTTTTTATTATTATTTACTGCAAAATAAAGTTATTATCTTTAAAAAAAAAATAGGTTAATGTATATTTTAGTTTGTGACTTAACTTTTAATCAACATTTACTGTAAAATTTAAAGTTATTATCTTTTGAAAAGGTGTTAAACTGTAATAAACACAGGACTCAATTTTTTTAACAGTGCTATACTGTATACATTACAAAAAACAAAACAAAAAAATACAATTTTGCCTTATTTTTAATATTACAGTTAATTACCGTAACCAAAACTGTATTTTACCGATATATCAACTACAGTCTTTTACTGTTGAGATTTTACAGATTTTTACCATGAAATCTACAGATATTTTTTACAGTGCACATCTGTATCAGGGCTTTATACACAACTGGACCGAGCTCAATTTTCACACCGTGCACTCAAAAACTCCTCGTATTCCACTGAAAAACGTTTAAAATACTTCCATTTTTTATCTAAAAAGCGTGAGGAGGGGCTCCGCGACAGCAGCGCTCAGGCAGAAGAAGAAGAAGACGACGCTCCGGGTCACGTGACACGGAGGAGAACATCTGCAGCAGCTGGAGAGGCTCTGCCACACAGCAGAATCCACTGACTCTGGGCCGTCGATGGAGAAAGGAAAAGAGGTTTTGGAGATACAGCGAAAGGTTCAGCACCACGGACAGAGGCTGATGCTCTTAATCCAAACACTAGAGGTCGCCAGGAGCAAGTATACGCTTTGTGCCAGCCCCAAGCCTGCATAAGGGGAGGGGGTTGGGTCAGGAAGGGCATCTGGGTAAAAAAAAAAAAAAAACCTTTGCCAAATGAATCTGTACTGCACACTGCTGTAGGTCCCAACCTTTTTAGTCCAGTTCTCAGGATCAGGCTTAGTCCTGGTTTAGACCTGGTTTAGATCTGGTTTAACCCTGGTTTAGTTATGTTTTTTACACATATTTTTTCCTGGCTTAGTTGTGGTTTATATATTGTTGAATTCTGGTTTTAGACCTGGTTTAGTCCTGGTTTTAGACCTGGTTTAGACCTGGTTTAGACCTGGTTTAGTCCTGGTTTTAGACCTGGTTTAGTTCTGGTTTAGTCCTGGTTTTAGACCTGGTTTAGTCCTGGTTTAGTCCTGGTTTAGACCTGATTTAGTGCTGTTTTAGACCTGGTTTAGTCCTAGTTTAGACCTGGTTTAGACCTGGTTTAGACCTGGTTTAGTCCTGGTTTAGACCTGGTTTAGTCCTGGTTTAGACCTGGTTTAGACCTGGTTTAGACCTGGTTTAGTCCTGGTTTTAGCCCTGGTTTAGTCCTGGTTTAGACCTGGTTTAGACCTGGTTTAGTCCTGGTTTAGTCCTGGTTTTAGACCTGGTTTAGTCCTGGTTTAGACCTGGTTTAGACCTGGTTTAGCCCTGGTTTAGACCTGGTTTAGACCTGGTTTAGCCCTGGTTTAGACCTGGTTTAGTCCTGGTTTAGTCCTGGTGATGAAATAACTTCACTTACCCCCTGCAATGTGCTAGCGTACCCCTAGGGGTCCCCCTAACCCTGTTGGCAAACACAGAGGGGAAAAGCTTAAAAGAAAATAGATTGGTGATAGCAGCAGTACTAGTGGTGGGAGGATTTAACAACTTAATTTTTTCATAAAATACTTCATTGCTGTCCTTCATTCTCTCTTCAAACTTTCCTCACTACTACTACTACTATTATTACAACTACTACTAATGGCCATTAATGGGCTGTTTATGACAGTTTGGAGATGCATGAGGGGCTACGGTTCAGCACCATGGACAGAGACATGTATTGGGTTTTACTCTGTGATCTTTTCAATTCATTTTAATGATCCAGCCACTCATGTTACTCAGTACTAAACCACTAACATCACAGTTTCTGTCTGTGTACATGCAGCAGGAGTAGTAGTAGTAGCACTCGTAATGGTAGTAGTAGCAGTACACATGGGGGTAGTAATAGTATCTTACAGTTTCGATTTCTATTTCGATCTCGATTCAATTCAAAAACTTTAAACACAACGTCATTGCTTTCTTTTATTCCTTTTTTCCTTTTTTTCTGTCTAAACACACACAACACAGTCTCCGTGCGTAGTATTTCATGTTGTTCCTAGTACTACTACTACTACTACAGTATTAACCGTTACTGTGCTGCTCATGGGGAGTGTAATACTAACTACTACTACTAACAACAATAACGGATTCAATTTATCTTTCCAACCCAGCGCTGTACATGAATCTGTTCTTCCTTCACTCATTCACCCTCTGCGGTGGTGGGGCTGAGGCTGTGGACCCCAAATGTACCACGGTCCTCGCCGTACCCCGAGCGGTCCCTGTGCCCCCGGTTGGGAAACACTGCTGCCCTCCACTCCAGCGGCCTCTCTCCCTCCTCAAACCCACGCCTCCCACGTCTCCTTCCTCTCTGCGCTGTCTCCTCGCTTACTACGCCTCACGTCCTTCCTCGCGTCCTACTACTACTCCATCTTCTCCTTCCTTTCCCTCCTTCATTCATTCGAGTTACCTTCCTCCAAATTTACTACGCTTCCCTGCGTCCCCTGCGTCCTGCCACCACACCGCTGCTGCACCACTTCTCCTAACCCTCCTTACTCCTTACGCTGCTGCTTCCTTCCCTCTCTCCTACATCCTCGCGTCCATCCTCGCTCCCTTTCCCCCAGCGCTGCCACTACACGCGCACACACGCTCTATCCTGCCATCCCTATGCCCTCTGGGCTCTGGAATAGTGCGCTGACTGACAGCAGCCTCCTAAAAGCCGAGTCCAAACCACAAACTCGCCTCTTTTACGCTCAGAATTACGCATCAAAGGCGCTCTGCTTTTACTACTCCTGCCTCTGAACGGTGCTCCAGGAAGAGACAGCGCAGGATCCTGAAATACCTCGCGTTGCAGTTGACATTTACCTGGATGTCAGTGCGTAAAGCGTGCGCCAAAACGCTCGGATAAACGCACAACAAACAACGCGTAACCGCTGCGTAATAATAATAATAATTTAAAAAAAGAGGTATTTGCGCGCCTTACCTCGCCATGCCCATCCCGGGGCCTCCCATGGCCATCCCTCCGCCGGCTGCAGCTCCGTTCAGCGGCTTGACGTGCTGCCCCATGCCCGCCGCGGCGCCTCCTCCTCCCCCGGGCATCGCGGAGCCCATCATCCCGGCTCCGGCTCCTGCTCCGGCGGCGGCGGGGTCTCCGGGCTGCCCGCCGCCCTCCATGCTCGCCTCGTTCCCCATCTCGGCCCCCTGACTGCGGAGAGAGACGCACGAGGCGTTGTTTCAGAAAGGCTCAAAAGGACGCTGCTTCCGGTTTCGAGTGGCGTCGTTATTTTTTTTTTTTTTTGCGGAGAAAAAGGAAAAATAAAAAAATAAAAAACTGGGAGAGAATCGTTGAGGAAGCGCGGAAACCTAGCGTCGCCGCTGCTCCATCCGCGCCATCGTCCTCAGCTTCAGCACCAGCGGCGGCCCCCCTCCCCCTCCTCCTCCTCCTCCTCCTCCTGCTCCTGCGCGGGGGTCACGTGGTGCTGCTGGTGGCGTCGGGGGCGAGCCGCGCGCGCGTGCCCCGTCCGTCAGTTCAGGCGCAGAGTGTGAGAAATAAACGGCAGCAGATGAGATGAGAGGAGATCAGATGGAAGCTGAACGAGGCGCGCGGGGATCAGAGATGGACGGAGGATTAGACACGGAGCGGACACGGAGCGGACACGGAGCGGACACGGAGAGCTGTGACCTGGGACAGGACTTTTACATCAGGGGCAGCTGCGTCTGGGTGTCCTCAGCAGAATAATTACTAAAAAATAAATGCATACATATAAATAATATCTGTACAAAAAATTACCTCTGCATTTGAGTAAATTGTCAGTTAAAAATATTTTTATTATCCCCCAAACATTCTATGAATGTGGCTCCAAAAGTAATGTTTTTTATTGCTTTAAGTAACCAAAAACAAAATCTAATTCCTTAAAAAAAAAAAAAAAATGTATTTTTTTCCCCAATTAAATGTAATCTGTAGATTATAAACACATCATTTTGGCATCAAACCTCTGTAAAAACAACTACATTTTATAAACCAGATGCCTAATCATGAATTTGATAAATTGGATGTGCTTCATAACTTTGGGGCCCATTCTGAAAACCAGCCCTGGGGCCCCGCTTTACTAAATAATCCCACTGTAGAGGAGCTTACTGAGAGACTCTTTTCATTATGATTTAATGACTGTGATGTTTTATTTTTATTTTTTTCCTGAAGAGAGCTGAAAAAATGTTTTTAATATCTTTATGAAAAGTAAAAAACCTGCAGCTTTAGAGCAACAGAAAAGTCCCAAACATGTTACGTCACACAAAGTTATACGTCCTCAACTCCTCTCTTTAATCGTGCTATAAAGTCGTCTCCTCCTCAAAAACAGAGCTGCAGTAGTATTCTGTCTGAGTAATCCTGTATGCTGAGGCGTTGCCCTTCTCCAGAGCTGAAAACGCTCGGTCTCACAGCTCTACATAGACACGAAACCAGGAAGTGCTCCTGCGCGTTTCTAAAACCCAGACACCGTCACTGGACTCGTTCTGATCATTTCCGCCTTAAACCTCCGTCACTACCAAGCATCAGCTCAGAAATCTGTTAGCATCATGTTGCTAACAGCTAAAAGACATTATTAAGATGCATTATTTTAATTTTAGTTTTATAAAACCTGAAATACTTCTGCAAACTACTCCAGGTTACGTAGATATCTGTAAATCTGCTCCTGAGACTGAGCAGAGTGGGACAGAGGGGGCGCTGGTTTCTGAGGCTTAAGAAGTCGCGGTTCCATGAAGCCCCGCCCACTCCAGGAAGCACTGACCAATCAGCAACAAGCCCTCAGTCATTTATCCAAAAAACAGTGCACAGCTTTGTTTCCACTGATTCCTCACAGACATTTTTACTTTGGGAGGAAAATGGCATCAGACACAAAGTTTAAGGAAGTAAAAAGCTCTTTTTCTATGGTTTTGTTCCAAAGACTGCGACACTCTGCTGCCCTCTGCTGGTTTGTTTATGCACTGCAAAAAAATCTAAACTTACATGAGTTGAAATGACTTAAATTCAGTTTTTTATTCTTAATTTGATAAATTTTCACTAGATTTGATTTATTTAGCAAAATTATCTGTCCCTGGGGTAAGCAGAACTTTCTTACTCGATGAACAAACAATTCAGCTTGAAATAAGCAAAATAGAAATAAGCAAAACAGCTTAAAACAGAGAATAAATAACTGCAAACAAGTCAAATAATCTAGAATTAAGTTAACTCATAAAAACATAAACATAAATCCAATCTAGTGAAAATTGCTGGAATCAAGATTAATAATCTGAAGTCATTTTAACAAATGTAGATATTGACTTTATTGCAGTCTTTCAGTTTAGTAAAACGTGGTGCTGTTCTGTCAAAAATGGTTTAAAAAGATTCATAAAAACAGAATACAGCTGCTTTAATAATAATATTGATTTTAAACAGCGCTGTAACCAGAGTCTGGAGTTATTTGTGGTTGGGGTTGAAGTCTTTCCAACACAGAGCCATAAATAACTCTCTCTCTCTCTCTCTCTCTCTCTCTCGCTCTCGTGAGCTGTGGGTCATGTGACTAAAGCACGTGCACGCCCGCTCTCCCTCGTGCACGCTCTCTCGCCTCAGCGGGACGGAGCAGAAGCTGAGAGCGTGCAGCCGTGTCAGGACTGCGCCGGAGTCACGTGGGACGTTCTTTTTTCTTCTTTTTTTTTTCTTTTTTAAACCAATGCTGTTCCACACAGAGCTCTGAGAGATTCTCCTCGGGACGGGACAGAGGACCCTTCCCGAAACCATCCCCTACTCCTCTGCCAAAAGGAGTTCCCTCGATCACAGCAGGAGCTTTCAGACACACTCCCCCCGCTCTGACAGAACCAGGACCGTCCCGTCGTGAACAAACAACAGAGGACAAAGTCAAATAATGGGTGTTTTATTTGTGTCAGTCCACCTCATTTCACAGTTTACAGGTGAATAATGTGCTGGGTCAAATGCAGCAAACTTGCACTTGAGGTTTTTCCAGAACCAATAAAGTTATATTTGGGATAAGTAATGTTTTCCTAACTGTATTCATGACAGTGTTAAATATTGCGGTTGACACTTTTGGCTCCCAGATGAACGTGGAACTGAGTTTGTGTGGAGCTGAAGAGCGGTGTTACACACAGCTCCTGCATCGGACCCATAGATATTTATTAAAATCTGATGCCAAATTTCCTAGCGGCCGCTCTGTGGAACTACAGCACGGCCCAGAAAGGATTTTTCCCATAGAGCACAATGCAAAAAGAAACAACTGGTGCTCGGCGACAGGACACCTACAGCTTTCAAAATGGTTGGATTTTGTAGTGATTATTATCTATTTTTTTTTTAAACCATGGACTTTTTTCCTCTTCGAAATCTTTAATTGGCTAATGGCTAAAAAATAACTCACTGGTCAGAGCTGGTCATGTGGTTACGCCGCAGTCAACACTGTTTAAAAAAAAAAAAAAAAAAAACTGGAAAAAGCAGAACATGTGATCTTTAATGTTGCTCATTTAAACAAGAATTTTCTAAAATATATCTCACGTGAATTCATTTATCCAAAAAAAAAAAAAAAAAAAAAAAAAGATGCACAGCTCGGTTTCCACGGATTCCTCACAGACATTTTTACTTTTGGAGGAAAATGGCATCAGACAAAAAGCTTAAGGAAGTAAAAAGCTCTTTTTCTATGGTTTTGTTCCAAAGACTGCAACACTCTGCTGCCCTCTGCTGGTTTGTTTATGCACTGCAAAAAAATCTAATCTAATCTTTCACTCGATTGGATTTATTTAGCAAAATTATCTGTCCCTGGGGTAAATTTTCTTACCCCATCAACAGACAATTTAGCTTGAAATAAGTAAAAAATAGCTTGAAACAGGGAAGAAATAACTGCAAACAAGTCAAATGATCTAGTAATAAGTTAACTAATAAGTAAATAATGTGGTGGACCCTTCACAGACTCAAACAGTTTCACAGTTTACAGGTGAATAATGTGCTGGGTCAAATGCAGCAAACTTGCGCTTGAGGTTTTTCCAGAACCAATAAAGTTATATTTGGGATAAGTAATGTTTTCCTAACTGTATTCATGACAGTGTTAAATATCGAGGTTGACACTTTTGGCTCCCAGAAAGGAATTTTCCCATGGAGCGCAATGCAAAAAGAAACAACTACAGCTTACAAAATGGTTGGATTTTGTAGTGATTTTTTTTTTTTTTTCAAACCATGGACTTTTTTCCTCTTCGAAATCTTTAATTTGGCTAAAAAATAACTCATTGGTCAGAGCTGGTCATGTGGTTACGCAGAGGAACACCGCGCTTGCTCAAACACTTAAAAAAAAACTGGAAAAAGCAGAACATGATCTTTAATGTTGCTCATTTAAACAAGAATTTTCTAAAATATATCTCATGTGAATTCATTTATCCAAAAAAATGATGCACAGCTCGGTTTCCACTGATTCCTCACAGACATTTTTACTTTTGGAGGAAAATGGCTGCAGAAAGGAAGGTTTCAGTCGAGGTAAACGATACAGAAGGCGATGGCTGAGCACATTGATTCCTACACAGAGAAAGCTAGGAGCCCTGCAGACTCAAACAGAGGAATGGTTTGTTCAAAACAGAGTTAGAAATGTGCTGAAGCTGAACCGGGGCATGTTGTCATACTTTTTACATTCCTGAATATACACTGAACAAAAATATAAAAAGGAACATTTTTGTATTTGCTCTTATTTTTCATCAGCTGAACTCAAAAATCTCAGACTTTTTCTATGAACACAAAAGGCCTGTTTCTCTCAAATATTAATCACAAATCTGTTGAGATCTGTGTTAGTGAGGCGAGATAATCCATCCCCCTCACAGGTGTGGTATATCAAGATACTGATCAGACAGCATGAATATTACACCTGTGTGCTTTAGGTTGGCCACAATAAAAGGCCGTTCTAAAATGTTCAGTTTTATCACAGCGCAGTGCCACAGGTTTTGAGGGAGCATGCAGTTTGCTGCTGACTGCAGGAATGTCCCTGAGAGCTGTTGTCTCTGAACTGAATGTTGGCGGGCGGCAGTAGCTCAGTTGGTAGAGCCGCTTGTCCACTAACCAGAAGGTTGGCGGTTCAAACCCCACTCCCACTGTTGCATACTGTCGTTGTGTCCTTGGGCAAGACACTTAACCCACCTTGCCTCCGGTGTCTGCGCACACTGGTGTATGAATGTGAGTGTGAATGGGTGAACGGTTCCTTGATGTAAAGCGCTTTGAGTACCCATGAAGGTAGAAAAGCGCTATATAAATGTGACCATTTACCATTTATGTTAGTTTCTGTACCATCAGCTGTCTCCAAAGGCGTTTCAGAGAATTTGGCAGTACATTCACCCGGCCTCACAACCACAGACCACAGACCACAGACCACAGCAGCCCAGGATCTCCACATCCAGCATCTTCACCTCCAAGATCTGAGACCAGCAGACAGCTGCTGCAACAATCGCTCTGAATAACCAAAGAATTTCTGCACAGACCGTCAGAAACCGTCTCAGGGAAGCTCATCTGCAGCTCGTCGTCCTCATCAGGGTCTCGACCTGACTGCAGTTCATTGTTGTAACAAACTTGAGTGGACAAATCCTCATATTCAATGGCATCTGGCAATTTGGAGAGGTGTTCTGTTCATGGATGAATCCCGGTGTTCACTGTACAGCGTCGTGTGGGTGAGCGGTTTGCTGATGTCAGAGATGGAGTGGCGCATGGTGGCGGCGGGGTTATGGTATGGGCAGGCGTATGTTATGGACAACGAACACAGAAGCATTGTATTGATGGCATTTTGAATGCACAGAGATACTGTGATGAGATCCTGAGTCCCATTGTTGTGCCATTCATCCACAACCATCACCTCATGTTGCAGCATGATAATGCACGACCCCATGTTGCAGCATGATAATGCACGACCCCATGTTGCAGCGTGATAATGCACGACCCCATGTTGCAGCGTGATAATGCACAGCCTCATGTTGCAGCGTGATAATGCACGGCCTCATGTTGCAGCGTGATAATCCACAGCCCCATGTTGCAGCGTGATAATGCACAGCCTCATGTTGCAGCGTGATAATGCACGACCCCATGTTGCAGCGTGATAATGCACAGCCTCATGTTGCAGCGTGATAATGCACACCCTCATGTTGCAGCGTGATAATGCGCAGCCTCATGTTGCACCGTGATAATGCACACCCTCATGTTGCAGCGTGATAATGCGCAGCCTCATGTTGCAGCGTGATAATGCACGGCCTCATGTTACAGCGTGATAATGCGCGGCCTCACGCTGCAGCGTGATAATGCACACCCTCATGTTGCAGCGTGATAATGCATGGCCTCATGTTGCAGCGTGATAATGCACGGCCCCATGTTGCAGCGTGATAATGCGCAGCCTCATGTTGCAGCGTGATAATGCACAGCCCCATGTTGCAGCGTGATAATGCACGGCCCCATGTTGCAGCGTGATAATGCACGGCCCCATGTTGCAGCGTGATAATGCACGGCCCCATGTTGCAGCGTGATAATGCACAGCCCCATGTTGCAGCGTGATAATGCGCGGCCTCATGTTGCAGCGTGATAATGCACGGCCTCATGTTGCAGCGTGATAATGCACGGCCCCATGTTGCAGCGTGATAATGCGCGGCCTCATGTTGCAGCGTGATAATGCACGGCCTCATGTTGCAGCGTGATAATGCGCGGCCTCATGTTGCAGCGTGATAATGCGCGGCCCCATGTTGCAGCGTGATAATGCACGGCCCCATGTTGCAGCGTGATAATGCGCGGCCTCATGTTGCAGCGTGATAATGCGCGGCCTCATGTTGCAGCGTGATAATGCGCGGCCCCATGTTGCAGCGTGATAATGCACGGCCCCATGTTGCAGCGTGATAATGCGCAGCCTCATGTTGCAGCGTGATAATGCGCGGCCTCATTTTGCAGCATGATAATGCACTGCCCCATGTTGCAGCATGATAATGCACTGCCCCATGTTGCAGCATGATAATGCACTGCCCCATGTTGCAGCATGATAATGCACGGCCCCATGTTGCAGCATGATAATGCACGGCCCCATGTTGCAGCGTGATAATGCGCAGCTTCATGTTGCAGCGTGATAATGCACGGCCCCATGTTGCAGCATGATAATACACGGCCTCATGTTGCAGCGTGATAATGCGCAGCCTCATGTTGCAGCGTGATAATGCACGGCCTCATGTTGCAGCGTGATAATGCACGGCCTCATGTTGCAGCGTGATAATGCACGGCCTCATGTTGCAGCGTGATAATGCACGGCCTCATGTTGCAGCGTGATAATGCACGGCCTCATGTTGCAGCGTGATAATGCACGGCCTCATGTTGCAGCGTGATAATGCACGGCCTCATGTTGCAGCGTGATAATGCACGGCCACATGTTGCAGCGTGATAATGCACGGCCTCATGTTGCAAGGATCTGTACACAGTTCCTGGAAGCTGAAACCATCCCAGTTCTTGCATGGCCAGCTCGGGACAGGTCAGGGAGCAGGTTTGGGAACAGGTCAGGGAGCAGGTTTGGGAGCAGGTTTGGGAGCAGGTTTGGGAGCAGGTTTGGGAACAGGTCAGGGAGCAGGTTTGGGAACAGGTCAGGGAGCAGGTTTGGGAGCAGGTTTGGGAGCAGGTTTGGGACGCTCGCGCTCAGTGAATACGACAGCGTGTTCCAGTTCCTGTTAATGTCCATCAACTTCACAGCCACTGAAGAGGAGTGGACCACAGTCAACACCTGACCTTCTCTGTGCAGAGGAGACACTGGCTGCTTTTCTTATTGTCCTGTGTCTTATTGTCATGGTTTATTGGTTAAAGGTTGAACTGTATTTGACTGAATTTCCCTGGCACTTACCTTGTTCTGTGTTCTGCCGTTACCTGTGGACAGAAGAGGTACTTTCTGTGTATATTTTTTAGAACATACTTTTTCCTTACTTGAGTAAATTTTGGATGTTTTTTTTCCTTTATATTTTTATGTAAATTGTTTAAGGAGTTAAAAGTAGTTTTTGTCCATCTGACTTGTGATCAGACGAAACTAGAAGAAGAAGCAGGAAAAAATGAAGAGGAGGAAGAAGATTTTGCAACATTCAAATGTATTTTCCACTTAAGTTAATTTTAATACTTTTTTTTTGTTAGTTACTTTTACTTCAACTTAATATAAAGTAATATTATTTCTGAAGTAACAGCACTTTTACAGATTTTACAGAGTACAGATTTTAAGAACTTTGTCCACCACTGTCCGTAACCTGAAATGTTTGGATAAAACTCAGCTGATCACAGGGAAAACATGAAAACTCCACAGAAAGATCATGGCCCGGTCTGGGAATCAAACCCAGGACCTTCTCTCTGAGCTTAGACCTCCAGGATAAACTGGTTCCAGAAACATGAAGCTCACCAGATCTGAGATAAACGGTCACGGCTGATCAGATGTTTAAAGACCGAGGAAAGTTCAGGAAGCCCCGTGTTCAAATCTGTCAGAAAAACATAAAAGTGGATGTAGCGATAATTGAAAGCTGCGTTCATCGCTCTTGTGTGGAGAGCGGCGGCTGATGGATGGCCTGATGTTTCCTCAGATCGATTCCTCGGACAGACTCGGACTCATTGACACACAGAGGCCGATTACTTAAAGTGCGTCCGGTGCCAACGCTGCTCTGTGAGTGATGGAGGCCGCGGGGAAGCCCTGACGTCACAGAGGAGAGAGGGCCCAGAGGTCTGCGCCGCAAAATCAGGAAGTTCCCCAGGGGCAGGACGTTGGCTCAACTATGGAGGAGCAGTTTTTTTATTTAGCAACATGCAGGATCTTTTTTGGGCTCTCTGAATTACTCTGTTAAATTGTCAAAAAGTGTGAAAACTATCAACATGAAGAGACCTAATCACCTGGACAGAGACAAATTCTTTTTCTTTTCAAAGGAGTTAGCCTGGTGCTGTTTGGTCTGAGTTTGATTTCCAGGAGGCGGAGCTAACATTGGCAGCTCTCTGTTGGTTCTGATGCTCGTCTTTCTGAGATGAAAAGTCGTTCTTCCAACTTGTTCATTTGCTGTATTTCTCGTAAAGTCGGGATGGATGTTGGTTAGTAACCGTTAGCATGAAAACAGAGAAGCAGGGAAAACTGAGGCCTTAGTGTGATTGTGTTCGGTAAAAAGTTGCTTTAATGGAACAGACAGAGACAGAACAGAGAGAGATGGCAGAGATGTGAGCTTCTGAACCAAGAGGGAAGTTTCCAACTGGTTTTATAGGACACAGAAAAAGTAACTGGTCCTGGGACGGACAGAGCGCTCCTCAGACACAGAAAGGTTTGGCTTCACTGTGACTGAAGTTGGGTTTAGAGAGTTGTAATTCAAAATATGGATCTATAATCTGCTGTAAAATAGCTCTGGCAGCAACACAACCGCGGACTTGGAAACCCTGATCCAAGAATATATTGTGAATTGGAATGGGCCTAGGGTCGAGCCCTGAGGAACACCACTGCAGAAAAGTTTGTAAAGTAGTAATCTGTTTTTGGTTCCTGGTTTAGACTTTGATTCATACTGGTTTAATCATTGTTTAGACCTGAATTAGTCCTGGTTTAGACTTGGTTTAGTCTTTGATTCGTCCTGGCTTAGACCTGGTTTAGACCTGATTTAGTCTTGGTTTAAACTTTGATTCATACTGGTTTAGTCATTGTTTAGACCTGGCTTAGACCTGGTTAAAACCTGGTTTAGACTTTGATTAGCCACGGTTTAGTCCTCTGATGCACCTCAGACACAGAGAGGTTTCACTGTGATTGAAGTTGGGTTTAGAGAGTTGTAATTCAAAATATGGATCTATAATCTGCTGTAAAATAGCTCTGGCCAACCTGCACCAACACAACCGTGGACCCTGATCCCAGTTCCTGGCTTCTTTTTCCAACTTGATCAGCTGTTCATGTGCATTTTTCCAACTTTTCCAGAGTTTCCAAGGACCTCATGAACGCTGCATATCCTCATCTAACAGCTTGTATATGAAATTCCATTAATATCATGTTGTCCTGAAGTCCAAAAGCTGACACAGTCCTTTCCCAAAGCCCTGATTCTGTCTCATTTTCATGTTAAATTCACTTCTTCAGCCTCTCTCTGTGTTCGTATCTCAGCGCACACACAGCAGCCCCAGGTCACGTGACTTCCTCTCCGGCTTTAGGAACGTGAAAAGTGCTCTCGGTATCTGCGCCGACGTGTTTCCGACCTTTAGTTCCACCACAGTGAAGACCAGCTGCAGCTCGGGCCTCTGTAGTGACTCAGCAGCTCCCGAGTCAGCACCAAACACACCTGAGAGGAAACCAGAGCAGTGCAGAGTGAACTGATTAAAGTGTTTATATTCTCCTTTTTTAAAATATTTTTAAACCAATCTTGGTCTCCTCTAAAACAGCAGCACATACAGCCTTTAAAAACATTCAGAGACTAAAAGAAAACGTAAAAAGTACTGTACTGTTGCCAGGTAAAGAGACCAGCAGAGGGCAGCAGAGTGTCGCCGTCTTTTTAACATATAATCAAAGAAAAAGAGCACTTTATTTCCTTAAACTTTTACACCAAAATGAAAAATGTCTGTGAGGAACGAGTTGAAATAGAGCTCTACGCCATTTTATTTTATTTTTTTGATAAATGAATGAGAGCAGACTGGATGTAGAGGGCTTGTTGTTGATTGGTCAGTGCTTCCTGGAGTGGGCGGGGCTTCGTGGTGGAACTGAGCATTCAGAGGCCTCAGAAACTCAGCGCCAGAGAATACAGAATTACACAAACACGTGAATGAAAGAAAACACAACTCCAGGACTGTTTTTGATGAGGGAACAACATTAGAACATGGGAGAAAGAGAGGAAAAATCAATATCCCCTTTAAAGTATTAGTTTATCTGTGTTTATAGATCAGTCAAAGTAGGAAAAAGGCAGTGTCACCTTGGGCTGGGAGTGAAAGATTACCTTTAAACAGAGACTCTTTTTCCCCCACCTTTTGCCTTCCTGAACCTAATAATTAAGAAAAAATATGTAATTTTTTGGGTAAATTTTACGTCATAACAAAAACAAGTAAAAAGTGGTCTATTTTCAACTGTTTCTAAACACATTCTCTGTGACCACAGCAATGCATGAGACTGGAGAAGATTTTATTGAACGGTGTGTGGCTCCCTCTGGTGGACACAGGTGGCCAGCAGTAACATTTGAGCCAAAAGTGGAGAGTAATCAGCTCCTTACCAGTTTGGAGAAGCAGACAGAAGCAATAGCACAAAGACTAAACTAAACCATGTACTGCAAGGGGCCAAGGACCTAGTTTAGTCCCAGTTTAATCCTGGTTTGGTCCTGTTTTTTCTTCTGGTTTAGGCCTAGTTTAGTCCCGGTTTAGTCCTGGTTTATTTCTGATTAAGTCATTGTTTGGTTGTGGTTTAGTCCTATTTAAGTCTTGGTTTAGTTTTGTTTTAGTCCCAGTTTAATCCTGGTTTAGTCCTAGTTCTGGTCTAGTTTAGTCTAGTCCTGGTATAGTCTAAGTTTAATCCTAGTTTAGTCCTGCTTTAATCTTGGTTTAGTTCTGATTTAATTCTGGTTTCCTTGTCAAGTTCAGCTGTTTCTTTTGGTTTAGTTTAGACCAGTTTTAGTCCCGTTTTAGTCCCGATTTTGCTCCATCCATTGAGCCACAAAAATCCACTAAAACTATTCATTCCTTTCCTTTAACTCCAACTCTTTTGGCTCTATCTCGCAACCTTTCCTCATCAAAATCAGACCATTACTTTCTTACTAACAAACCAGAACACACCAAAACACAAAATCAAAAGTGAATTAGGTTTTTATTAGTAGACATTTTCCCCACATTTCATTAAACTACCGAGCTGTCCTCACAGTACAGTCCCCGTCTCAAAATAAAACATCTGGTACAACGTTCTCACCAAAAATGCTTTAAATACTATAAAAATAAATCAATTGCACAAAATAATATGCCATATTTCGCTTGCGATTACCTCTGTGCAACACCTGTACACAAACATTGACATTTGACAGTTCACGGACAGAGACAGAAAAAACAGACAACGTGGACGAATTATTTTAGGACAAGCTTTAGCTAGAAACAACCCAATCACAAAGACTTTTTTAGAGCCATTTC
Organism: Bostrychus sinensis; assembly: GCA_020698575.1. Taxonomy (NCBI): domain Eukaryota; kingdom Metazoa; phylum Chordata; class Actinopteri; order Gobiiformes; family Eleotridae; genus Bostrychus; species Bostrychus sinensis. Next base: position 3,142,800 of record CM036250.1, on the reverse strand, counting down.
TGTAAATCCTCGACATGTGCAATAATCATATTTTGGCTCCAGAAAGAGTGTGTCCTTAGTTTAGTTAGAATATCCCTTCAGGTAGCGCTGCAACATGTTCGCTCTGGTGTAAGGAGTCAATTAGCAGAATATATTGTGAATTGGAATGGGCCTAGGGTCGAGCCCTGAGGAACACCACTGCAGAAAAGTTTGTAAATTAGTAATCTGTTTTTGGTTCCTGGTTTAGTTTTGGTTTAGACTTTGATTCATACTGGTTTAGTCATTGTTTAGACCTGAATTAGTCCTGGTTTAGACTTGGTTTAGTCTTTGATTCATCCTGATTTAGACCTAGTTTAGTCTTTGATTCGTCCTGGCTTGGACCTGGTTTAGACCTGATTTAGTCTTGGTTTAAACTATGATTCATACTGGTTTAGTCATTGTTTAGACCTGAATTAGTCCTGGTTTAGACTTGGTTTAGTCTTTGATTCGTCCTGATTTAGACCTAGTTTAGTCTTTGATTCGTCCTGGCTTGGACCTGGTTTAGACCTGATTTAGTCTTGGTTTAAACTTTGATTCATACTGGTTTAGTCATTGTTTAGACCTGGCTTAGACCTGGTTAAAACCTGGTTTAGACTTTAATTAGCCACGGTTTAGTCCTGGTGTAGTCCTGGTTTAGACCTGATTTAGTCCTTGTTTAGACTTTGTTTAGTCATTGATTCATCCTGGTTTAGTCCAGGATTTTTTTTTTTAGTTTAGACCAGGTTTAATCCTGGTTTAGTCCTTGTTTAGATCTGGTCTAGACTTTGATTTGTCATGAATTAGTCCTGTTTTAGTCCCTGTTTTATCCTCATTTTCAGTGCTAATTCCTATTTTATTTTATTCCACATAGCAGTGCTTTGCAGAAACAACCTACATTCATAGATTTGCATTGTGAGGTTGGGTTGTGTTGAAAACTACTGGAGAGAGAGCTATTCTTTGTAATACATTGTCTCAGAGGCTGTTTAAGTTACTGTTTTGACATTGAATATAGTGACAATAACCACTTTTACACTGGAATATTTCAGCAAACTTGCTAAATTTTAACATTTGAATCCTCATACCACAATATCAACAATCATGAAGCACATTTCGTCAATGTCTGTGGCTCGTAAACGACAATGCCTAGTCCACATGCAGAAACATTTAGATTTTAAGACATTAGCAAAGAAACAGACAAACATTTCAATCGATAAAACATTATAAATAATAGGAATTGATTTTTAAAAAAAGAGATGAAAATAAAGAAAACAGGCACTGAGCGTGACACAGAGATGGTTCAGAGGAGATCTGTGGTGCGTTTTACCAACAATATTTCAAAATGACGTGAATGAAAGAAGAGGTTGTAAGGCTACGGTGTCAAGACAAGTTGCATAGAGTCCATTTAGTGAAGTTTCAGAAATGAACGCAAGGAGTTATGGGGCTGCAAAAACTGACAATTATAATTTCAAGGGACTTTTTTTGACAAATTGGTCACATGGCACAAGCGTCTTTAGCTAGACAGAAAATAGCATCTGAAGACATTGTTAGTTGCTCTTAAAAGTTGAATTTTTAAGTCAAAATCTTCACTATTAGCAACAAATAGAGTTATGTGGTGGAGGTCGTTGCATCATTGTACAATTTTAATGCTTGGCAAACACTGTAACAAGAAAATTAATCACATTTTGGAACTTTTTTGTCCCAAGTAAACCCTATTTTAGCTATTTCAAATGACAATCACATTATTCTTGACAGGACTTTTAGTTAGTTAAATTATGTCTCTTTATTTTTTAAGTTTTTTATCAACAAATCTCAGTGTAACTATAAGAAGGCAACATTTCTTACATGTTACATTAGCGTTAATACATGACTTTTTGCTATAGAGACTGCATACAGACTTTTAAGACTATAGACTAGATATAAAAGTGGACCAAAGGGGCTTCTCTGCTTTTTGAGTGTGGCGCCAGTTGATGAAATAAGCCCCGCCCACTTAGTTTTCCCAATAAAAAAAAAAGAAATCAACAAAAATCGACTTTCTTTTAATACATTCTTGTATTTATGGTATTTATTATAGAAGTCAACATTTTGTCACTACATTTACATGCACTGTTGAGTAGAGCTACACCCATAGATCGATTAGGCAGTATAACTGGACAACCATCTTTGTTCAGGTTGGCGGGGAATCAAAATATTGAGGCTGCTATGCTACGCTAAAGCTAACGCTGCCTTAGTATGGAGTGTTGCTATTTACCAGCATTTAGCCTTGGTTAAAATGAGTGCTTATGCTAACTTTTCTATCCATTAACCCTTAAGAGATAGGGCCAGAAGCTCAGTCACTCGGGAGGAGCTTGGAGTAGAGCCGCTGCTCCTCCACATCAACAGCAGCAGCTGAGGTGGCCCTCGAGGAGGCTCCGGGGAAGACCTAAAACATGCTGGAGCGACTCTCGGCTGGCCTGGGAACGCTTTGAGATTCCTTCTGTAGAGCAAGTTGGAAGTTGGAATCTGGGCACTTTTTAACTTATTCTTTGCTTCTGTTTTGAATAAACCAAGTAAAGAAATATGAAATCTCTATTTTTAACACATTATGAATCATATTCCCTTTACAATCCTATTTTTGTTAATTTGCTTGATAAATTTTGGTTAAGTCTTTGTTAAGTCTTTTAAACACGGTAGAGATTGTGATATATCCAGCCACAGGAGGTCACAAGTGTACCTTTTGTGCCGGTCCCAAGCCTGGATATATGGAAAGGGTTACATCCAGAAGAGCGTCAGACGTCAGACAGTCTCTGATACACTGGCTTCTTCTTTTTCATAACAGTAAATGCTGATTTGATTCTCTTTAGTGTCATGTAAACGTAGTGGTAGAACATTCTGACTTAGAAAAGGGCAAACACAAAAATCATAATATATGGGTCAAAGTTAATACATTCAATTATACATTTAGTCAACCTGGATAATATAAAAAAAATAAATGGCTGTATGAGATGGGACACTTTCTCTTCAAATCCTGCAGTTTTTTTGGGGGATCTTAAATTTTGAGGGCACCGCGAGTCCTGCTCAGGGAAGTAACCACTATCTACAGTCTCTATGTATTTTACACTGCAGCTAAAGCTACTAGCATCATGTTTTATTTATGACGTTACATTATGAGGTTAGCTCTTGCGTCGTCGACATTCATCCTTTTGTGTATTTATTAGAGTTAATGCGGTTTGTTTTGTTAAGGAAAAATGCTATTTACCATTGGCCCATTCTGTACAATATTTAACAATGACCGTACGCATGCTAAGATGAGACTTTAATAAGCTTATTTTAGTCTAAATGTTGGTTACACTGACTTGCGAATGCTTTTCCTTTTCTATACAAAGAAGTTAGTCTGGTCATTTCACGTCAGGACTGAACAACAACGAGGACTTCAGCAGAACCAACGGTGACGAAGGAAAGCACTAAACGCTCTTAATCAGCTCAGAGAAGTTAATACATTCACTCTATACAAGCCGGCCCCATCTTGGTTATTTTTTGATAGATAATCTTCTGCTTTTGTACGACGCACTGCAGATAAACGACTGTGGAAACGACTCTCTACGGCTGAGGAACCGGACTGTCTTGCTTTCAAAAAGAAAGTAAGAGGGGGTGGCAGGCTAGAATAATTTTAAAGAGATAATTTTTTCATCTATACATGGATGGTTTTAGACGATGGGAAGAAGAACCCACAGTAACATGGCGAGGACATGCAGACTCCACTTAAAAGCAATCATTGTCTGCTTCCCCTGGGATTGAACCTCCAAACTAGAGCCCGACCGATATGTTGAGGCCGATACCGATATTAGGTAACCCAAAAAAATACCAATACCCGATACATCGGCCGATACAGTTATACATTAGGAAAAAGTATTTTAAAGCATTTTTGTTTCTGCTCTTGTTTACATGAATATGGGATGTACACCGAGTATTATGTATTTTATGTATTATATTTATTTAACTTTAACTAAATGTTTTAACTTAAATTTCATTTAAGTAGAGCATGGGGAGAACTACAAAATGCATTTTGATTTCTTGTTCCATGAGGTTTTATGGTAGAGAAATGAGCAAAAATATTTTTATTGCCTTTTTGAGCTTTTCAGGCCATGATTAGGTGATTTGGGGAGTTTCCTATGAACTGCAGAGTAAGAGCCAAACTGCTTGGAAGCACACTGTGTTGGTGCCAGCGCCCTCTGCTGGACAAATAGCAGAAGGCAATCATTTGCAAGTAAACAGGGCTTATTCCCGCACACGGTAAAAATAGTACTGTTTATCATCATTGGCATATCAGGCAAATTTCGTCCAATAACCCATATTTTACTAATGGGCTATATCGGCTCATATCGGCCGGCTTATATATCGGTCAGGCTCTACTCCAAACAACCCCCTTCCTCCTCTGCGCTAACCACCGTTATCTTGTGTCCAGTCCTATCTACTGTCAATGTGTGGTCATCCACAGCCACTCTCTCCACTTGCTCCTATAGTTAATATGGCTTTAGCTGTCTGTACAGATTTACACATGAACAAACGTATTCACATAAGCTTCAGAGACATTCACGCCACTATTTTTTATTTAAGTTTAGGGCACATGCTAGATGATTTTCTCAAGTCTTAACCCATTAGGAAATAAGCTAGCTGTCTCCAATATTTGTAAATGAGCCAAGACTTCGAAAAACAGCCACCTAACATGTCCCAAGCCTATTTTCACTTGTCCATTATCCACTAATAACATAAGTAACAAGTCGAGGAAACCTTGGTTGCAGTCTGTAGTGTTGCTGGTATGTTATCAATGCATTCACTTTAATAGTTAACTCTCTGTCCATTTTTGCAGTAAAACTTCCATTGAAAAGGCTTGTAGAGGCTTCACTGTAGATATAGGGCTGCCATCTTCTTGACTTATTTTGAGCAAAGTCGTGTAGAGTGCAATGGATGCTAAGTGATGCTAGTATTTTAACTTGTACACCGATATCAGACATAACTTTATGACCACTGACAGGTGAAGTGAATAACACAGATTATCTCTTCATCATGGCTCCTGTTATTGGTTGGGATATATCAGGCAGCAAGGGAGCATTTAGTCCTCAATGTTGATGTGTTAGAAGCAGGAAAAATAAGATTTGAGCGACAAGGGCTTAATTGGGATGGATACAGATGTCTGGGTCAGAGTGTCTCCGAAACAAAAGCTTTTGCTATTCTATACAAACAAGTTAGTCTGGTGCTTAAATTTAATTTCTATGGGCAGAACAATCACAGGCAGAGAAACCAATTAGAGAAACAAAGTAAGCAGTGCACCGATAACCCAAACAAACATGGAGGACTCTGTTTTTGCCATAAAACGCCAGAATACAGTGTATTATGAGCAGATCTGTACTTATTTGTGAACAGGGACAGCAGCAGAAGCCAGTTGTACAAAGACTTGTGGAGAAAGTGGGTTTGTTTGAATGTGGTGGTTACGTGGGACGTCAGAGGGACTTTACTGTTGTTAAAATGGAAACAGGACAAGCACAAAAATCCCACAGAGGACTGAACAATGACAAGGACTTCAGCAGAACCAACAGGTGACGAAGAAAGGTGCTAAACGCCGTTAATCAGCTCACAGAAGTTGTTACATTCACTCCAGACAGCGATGGGAGATTAGCTTCAGTATTTGTAAGACTCGCTGTATGTAACACTGTGACACATTTGGGACAAGTGTAAAGAATTAGCAGAATATACTATGAACAGGAACAGGCCTAGGATAGAGCCCTGAGGGACACCACTGCAGAAAAGTTTGTAAATTGGTTGGCTGCTTTTGGCTCTTGGTGTACTTCTTGTTTAGCACTGGTTTTGTCTTAGTTTAGCACTGGTTTTGTCCTTGGTTAATCCAGGTTTAGTCCTTGTTTAGATGTGGTTTAGACTTTGATTTGTCCAGGTTTAGTCATTGTTCAGACCAGGTTTAGACTTTGATTTGTCCAGGTTTAGTCCTTGTTTAGACTTTGATTTGTCCTGATTTAAACTCTGATTAGTCCTGATTTAGTCCTTGTTTTTAAACCTGGTTAATCCTTGTTTAGACCTCGTTTAACTTTTAGTTGTCCTGATTTAGACTCTGATTAGTCCTGATTTAGCCCTTGTTCAGACTAGGTTTAGACTTTGATTTGTCCAGGTTTAGTCCTTGTTTAGACTTTGATTTGTCCTGATTTAAACTCTGATTAGTCCTGATTTAGTCCTTGTTTTTAAACCTGGTTTAGTCCTTGTTTAGACCTGGTTTAACTTTTATTTGTCCTGATTTAGACTCTGATTAGTCCTGATTTAGCCCTTGTTCAGACTAGGTTTAGACTTTGATTTTTCCAGGTTTAGTCCTTGTTTAGACTTTGATTTGTCCTGATTTAGTTCTGGTTTAAACTCTGATTAGTCTTGATTTAGTCCTTGTTTAGACCTGGTTTAACTTTAATTAGTCCTGATTTAGTCCTTGTTTAGACCTGATTTAACTGCTTTATACCTAGTTTAGACTTGTTTGAGAGAAACGCTTCGCTGCGAGTGAGGAACCAGACTGTCCTGCTTTCGAAAACAAAGTAGGAGGGTCTGGCTCGTCAGGATCGGAAGGAACAGTTGTGAAACGGCTACTGGAGCTTAAACTTTTGAAGACCTTAATGCTGATTCTGACAGAAAGGCATCAGAATACACAGACCATCACAGTAACAGGCAGGTGATCATAATGTTACGACTGATCGGTGTACATCTTCAATCTTTCTTGACTTAATTTGAGCAAAGTCATAGAGCTGTCCTAATGAGCTTGTATCTTGACATTAGAAAGGAGTTTGTGAGCTTTAAATTCTTCTTGCAGCAGCGTTGGTTCCTCTGTAGGTTTCTGTTTCCTTTTCTCCGTGCTGTTTCTGTAGAGTATGACACTTGTTAAGAAGGAGAAAATGGAGATTGTAGACACATTCACGTGGACAGAACGCTCTCCTCCGCTGGTTTAAATGGTTATTGTGCTCTCGAGGTGCAGCGGTGGAGAGATGGATGAAGTTCGATGAAGTAAAGGATGCTAGGATTATTATTATTATTAATATTATTATTACTCGTCTGTCCCGCAGCAGACATTAGTTGTAAGGGGAGAGGAGCTCAGTAAATGTCTGGGAGGTCCTGGTAGTTCCTGCTGAAGTACCCCCCAGAGTAGATCCAGTCCTGGTTGCTCGTGTACGGGTTCGTGCCCATCTGGAACCACCTGGAGGCCAAAAAAACATGTTATAATAAAGATCTATGACATTGTGAAGTCCTATTAATATTTTTTTGTGGTTTATGAGGGAGATTCTGCTTAATAAGTACTGTTATGCACAGGGAGGGACAATTTAACAGGGTTTGTGCAAGGCTCAACAAGTTGAATTTAAGATTTTTAACACCACTGTTGGAGAAAATTAAGATTTATTTCTAAGCCCGCAGTGCACAAAAAGCTGAGTCAAAAACGTGGCCGCGTCGTTTAATTGTAACGATTGACAACAGTGAGTGCCACAAAGGATGTTGTTCTTGGTTTCGTATCAGCGACGGTAATACACCTTTGAGAATTTAAGTTGGCATTTTAGAATACACTGTAAACACAGGTAGTTACAATTAGAGCTGCACGATATGAAGAAAACATGCGATATTCGATAACTATGTTGAAAATTGCGATAATATTATTGCGATGCTTCTACTTTTCAAACATATTAAGTTAAATTCACTACATTTCACAAAATGTAAGTTCCTGTATTTACAAGTCAAAACAGCCACAAAATCAAAACTTAACACAGACTAAACCAGGAATAAAACAAGGCTAAGCTGTGACTAAAATAATTAAATTAGCACTAAAACTGGACTTTTTAAACATTTTTATTTAGTCACAACACATGTTCTTTTAAGGCTCTGGTGGAAAATGATTCTTCAGTGTAAATCTCTGTCAGATGGAAGACCACAGCGTTATTGCGATATATTTAGATTCTTGCGACACAGATATTGCGTTTGCTGATATTGCGATAACAATAATTTTGCGATATATTGTGCATCCCTAGTTACAATAAATGTACCTGACATATTTAAGACCTGTTTAAACATATTTATGACCTAGTACTCCACATCTCGGCAAATTTAAGACTTTTTAGGGCCTAGAATTGAGATTTTTTTTATTTATTTTTTGACTTTTTAAAACCCAGCAGGAACCCTGAGTAAGAATAAGAATAAGAGTTTGTCCCTCAGTGGGGAAATTGCATTGTTGCAACAGCATCAGTACAGTTAGCAGTAGCACACAGAGTTTATCAGAGACCAGAATGACCAAAGATAATTTTAAACTTCTGTTATTTGTTTTTAAATGTCTGAATGGTTTTGCCCCACTGTGCCTCTCTGAGCTCCTGCACCCACTCACTCCTTTACGGTCACTCAGGTCGGCTGACCGGCACCTCCTGACTGTGCCTAAAACTAACCGTAAGCTTAGAGGGGACAGAGCTTTCGCAGTGGCAGCACCAAGACTGTGGAACGAGCTGCCTTTGCACGTTAGACAGGCTTCCTCTGTACCTGTTTTTAAATCTGTTCTTAAAACCCATTTGTTCTCATTGGCCTTTGACACAGTTTGAGATGTTGACATTATTTATCTGAATATTTATCTATTTGTATTTATTACCTTTTATGCTTTTATGGATTTGTATATATATTTTTAAGTTTGATTTTATATTTTATCTTGTGCAGCACTTTGGTTGACTTTGTTGTTTGTAAAGTGCTTTATAAATAAAGTTGCAGTTGCAAAGATAACCAACTAAAAAAAAATAAACTACAAGTAGAGCTAAATAAACTAAAGTAGAATTTGAGCAATTAAATACACTATAATAAATATGTACAGTATATAGTCTGACAGAGTATGGGTATTCAAAGTACCACAGGTGGAGAGTGTGCATTGTGAATAGCTGCTTCAAACAAACTAATTATGGCACATAATATAAATATTGCACAGGTTTCCACAAGGTTTATGATGCGTTGAAATGTCTGTGTGTAATGTAATGTAACTGTGTGTAATGTAATGTAACTGTGTAATGTAATGTAACTGTGCTGCTACCTTGGCCAGGACTCCCTTGAAAAAGAGATTAGTAATCTCAATGGGACCTTCCTGGTTAAATAAAGGTTAAATAAAAAATTTAAAAAAAGGTGCTGACAGTTATAGCAATATTGCACAGGTGTATGAATTACAAGTCAGGAGTGTTCATTACAGTCTGACAGAAAAACCTGCATAAAAATTAGAGCTCAACAACTGAATCGCAATTGAAATCACAATTCAAAATCACAATTTGAATTGCTGCAATTAACAAATCGCAAAGGCTGCAGTTATTTGTGTGATATATTTGTCCTGTGCAGAGAACAAAATATCCACAGGGTTTTAATGTGTGTCTGTAAGTGTTATCGCAAGTGTTCATGCTCCACACAGGCCTTTTTTCAAAATTGTTCAGCCCTAAAAGAAATCTAACCCAAATTAATTTGTGAATCATTGTACAAAAACAGGATTTTGCTGACAACCGGTGCACTGTTTTTTGTTTTTTTTTATAACAGAAACGGATGAAATGTAGCTACAGTAAGTTGTTGTTGGGGATGAAAGAAAGGTTGGTAGTAAACAAGACAGTACATTGTGTACATTTTATCCAGTCCTGGAATAAATTTGATTTATATAACTACTTTAATTTAGACCAATTATACTGTTTAATCAGTGCGCAGTTGGTTTGTTGGCATGTTGTTTCCCAGCAGCGTGTTTGCTTCATTAACAACTCCATCTTGTTAACGCAATATAAATAATAAAGACAGAGGAAATAAACAGATGTGACACAATCTGCCGTATCCACTTGCCTGTGTAAAATTCAATAACTCCAGATAACAGCCAGATAATAACGATAGCTTGTAAATACCTCGTGGACCATTCCTCTTCATTCTTATTCCTCTCTTTTCGAGCTGCTCTCTGTTTCTCCTCCAGACGCTCCTTCTCTTTACTGGCCTCATCTGGAAAAAAAAACACATATACAGTTATACAAACCGCTCAATACCGTAGCCTAGACCTTATAATTAGGTCTGGGTACCGTTAAACGATACCTTTGTGGTACCTAGTGGCACTTTTAATGTTCTTTTATATAAATCAAATAAATAACAGAATAAATCACGACTAGTTTTAACTTCCAGCTAGGAATTTAGCTCCAAAAATGTGTGTTTTATTCACTATTATTGTGTTTTATGATTGTAGAAGATGAATTAGCTCACCATAGGTATCAGGAAAAAGTATCGCTCAGGCATCGGTATCGTTTAAGAACTGGTATCTAAAAAATCTGAGTTTGAGATCTGAGGATGTGCAACAGTCCAAGGGCCGACAGTCCCTCCTTATATTTTTAGGAACTGAAAGCACATAAACTATAAATTGAATGCACACTGTTTTATTAAGTATTTTGTTTTTAAAAGCCTTTTTTTTTTCTTTGACAACAAAATCTAAATGAAGTCCCAACAAAATAACATCTTTGAACATAAAAAACATCCTTTTTGTTTAGCTCAGGCTGATTTTAATGCTTACTATGAGGAATGCCAGAGTTTGTAATACTTCAAAATTTAAAATACATACAAAACAGAGCAGAGAGCAGTAGATGAGATGCACAAATGTACAGATAAAGCCATGGACACACTGTACGAAAGTGCTGGTGGGCCATAAGTAATACTTTTTCTCATGGAGGCTGAGGGCCATATGAAACTTTGACCTGTGCCACAAATCGCCCCCGGGCCGCACTTTGGACGCGTCTGTACTAAACCCATCTGGGGTCTTTTACACTCACAGTATAATATTCTACATATGGGTTTTGTGCTCATGAACACAGGCGGCACAGTGCCTCACTGAAGATGCACAATAATATTGGTTCAACTTGGAGTTTTATAGAAGGATATGGATGTACAAAGACTTGTATGCAATTCTTTGAAGTCAAAACGAGTAGGGATGTAATGATTCTTCATAAATCGGCTAAAAATTGGAAAAAATAAATCGTGATGCCTCTTTAATACAGCGCGCAGGCCTCTGGTGTGATCTGGCTCAGGTGTTTGGAGCTAGACATCATTACCTGGACATTTTACTTAAAAGAAACATGCATTTATATAAAGTTTTATTTACAGAACTCGTAAAATCACTAGCCCAACGTGCTGGGAACATTAAAAGACCTGGTCACTCGACTCAGGGGAAAACAAATTCCCACGTTTAATTGATGTGACGTACATCGTTCATCTCACATAATCTGAACAAATTCACGTTCAAGTTCTTGATTTACAAATGTGTTGCGTTCAGTTCAAAGTTCACAGAAAAATGTGTTCAGTGAGCGCGTTCATTTGAACTCGTTCATGCACAACACTGCAGAGAGACAGCTCTGAAGGTTTTATTTCGGCAGCTCATACCTGTTTGCTCCGTTTTCCATCGTTCAGAAAGTAGCCTGTTGTTAGCAGTGAGCTAAAGGAAAGCTAAGTGGCTACCAGCAGTCTAAAGTTTGAAGTTTCAGTGGCTTTCCTCACTGATTTTTTTACAAGACTTGACTTATATTAGGCCCATTTTATATTTCTTGAGAAGTGGATTCATGACAAGCTGCTCCTCTGTGCATTGCTTGCTACTAAAGTGTCTCTGTTTTTGGAGGAGAAGAAAGATCTTAATAAAAGTCACTAACAAATTAAATAATTATATTTTTGTAATTTTTACATGTTATTGTTTTAATATCTACTTTTTTAATTTAATCTCAGTAAATATGAAATGTACAACAATTTAAGTTTGATAAGGAGACACAAATAGGCTCTGTAAAAAAAATATTTTGGTCATAATTATACTGCAACTAAATCTGCGAATAAAAATGGAAAAAAACATAATTGTGAACAGAAAATTGTGAATCGAATCGTGTCTTCAGTGAATCGTTAAATCCCTAAAAACGCATAAAAAGCAACACATATTCTAGCCACGTTTTTACCGCAGCCGTCTGCTTCTCCAAAACTGGAAACACAACTACTGCCAGTTACCTAAAACAGTCTTTTAACCTTGCAATGCTTAAAACAACCACTAGATGGCAGCGCTGTTTCATAAGTGTACCTCTAGACCTCTTAGTGTGCAATGCATTTCAAAGAAACTGTAATCATAATGCACTGTAAATGTGGGCTGCACTGATTTACCCATGTTGCCGTTCTCCATGGCTCGGATGTCTGGCCTGAAGCGACAGTCGGTCGGAGCCAAAATGCCGTCCATCCCCGGCTCCAGCTCGTTCAGGGCCATCGCGAAGTTGGTGAAATTGTACATCTGAGTAAAAAGACAAAAATGCAATGTTATGATTAAGAATTTGAAGGAACAAAATGACCAGAAAAATACTACAAAGAGTTATTTGTATGTGGATTTCTTTATTCATTCTCAGTGTATCATAATTTTAAATAGAAGAGAAGGTTTTATAAAAGAGAAACCCAATGCTCTGCTGTCCTGATTTATTTTCTTGGACTTGAACTACATATACTTGTATTGTTCTGTGGTGCGTTTATGCCTGCAGGGGAGTGTAGGATGTGTGTGTGTGCTTTTTATTTGTCATTATACACACAAGGACAACAATGAAACTGTCTCGATGGACAGACAGAGGTTAGTTTAAGCTGGGGACACACTACACGATTTTTTTGCCCGATTTTATAACGATTCACAGTTGCAGCGAGTCTTTACCAGTCAACAACAGCTGCAGGGAATCGTAATCAGCAGTCGGCCCTGAAATCCGTTAGTGTGTGATGTTCAAAGACTCGAATCGTTAAGTGTGTGCGCCGCAAAAACCTGGCCGGACGTCAGTCGCAAGCAATCAAACACCGACTCTGGAGCACACTCCTGTAGTGTGGGCTGTTTACATCCAACTGGGAATTCATGGAGTCCAGCGGCCGATGAAAAACAGTTGATGGGACACAGGAAATAACGTCAGGACGCAGACGAAGAAACAGGAAGCGGCGGGAAAATATAAGCGGAAATTTGAAGAAGAAGAAAACATAAACAACCATGGCAAACACCAAAGAAAGTTGAGCGCTACCCAAGCGAAACTAGATACATGGCCGTTTTTTCTTTCCCTTTTTCCAAACAGAGAGCTGCACACAACGGCAACAGCGACCCAGGGAGCATCCATGTTTGTTTACCATTTAGTTCTCGCGAGTTCCCCGCCAGAGTTTGCTGCGTTTGTTTGGCATCAGTTGCAGTTACAGATCTTGTAGTGTGTGAGGCGCAGTCTTTCAGTCGTCAGAACTAAATCTGCTGAAACCAGTCGTTAGTGTGTGCTCCTAGTCTTTTCAGAATCTGTAATGACTGAGAAAATCATGTAGTGTGTCCCCAGCTTTAGAGCCACTGCGACTGAGCGTGGCCAATCTGACTCGCATGTTTTTGAGTGTCCGGTCCAGGAATCGAACCAGGGACCTTCTTGCTCTGAGTCAAGAGATATGCTGAAGAAGAAGATGTTGTGTGGATGAGCTAGGAATGGCGCTATAATGTGTGTGCCCTGTTTTTCTTAGTTATTTTGTCTTTTGTGCATTATCCTGATGAATACATAAATGATATTAAATTAAAGAGAAAGAGCCTAGAGTTAGAGCAGTGTGTCTTGTATAATTTTACTCACAGAAGTGGAGAGTGGAGGTCTGGACTCTATCCTCCAGAGCAGAGTACTCCCAGGAACCACAGACACCGTCTCCTGAACCTCGGGCATGTCGTCCGCATCGTCGTCCGTTCCCTCCGGCTCGTCCTGGGGAGAAAATATACACTATTAACTGGCAAGAAAATAAAATACATATTGTATCGTCTGGCTCGGGGTGCGACGTATACTCAGGTGTGACTTATATATTAAAATATTTCAGGTGTTGGTTAGAGGGCGCTCTAGGCTTGTGTACCAGCATCTGCTGCACCTGTACCACTGACAATTTAAAATGTAAACATTACCGCTAACAACTTAGGCTATAAAGACAACTGAGAAAGAGCGGAATAATTGGAAATGGAACTGATGCTGAGTCTGACGACAGCCACGCAGAGGAGGAAGCGGCGCTTCGTCTACCTCCGGAGTTGGCGGAGTTGTTCAGAAGCGACACCGAGGATGAAGAATTTAAAGGATTTAGCGATTAGGAGTGAGATGGTGAGTTTGGTGAACTTGTTATATTATGTTCTTTATGCTATAGTTATGTGAATAACTGTTAATATATTACGTTAACATACGAGACACCTATTCAGTTCGTTGTTTATGCTTCATGTAGCTGAATAATCATCAATGTGTTACGTTAGCATAGCGCACACCTATTCAGCCTGTTGTTCTCTATTCTATTATTACTATAACTTGCCTTTCAACATGAAATGTCTGTTCTTGGTGTCGGATTTTGTAAAATAAATTTCCCCCAAAAAATGCAACTTATAGTGCAGTGCGACTTATATACGTTTTTTCTTCTTCATTATGCATTTTTTGCCTAGTGGGAATTGTACTCTGGAGCGACTTATATTCCGAAAAATACGATATGTTATTTTAAAATATTTTCTCACGTTTTTGCTCTTCTTGTTGTCTCCCTTCTTCTCAGATTTCTTGTGAGCCTCGTAGGCCTGAGGGTCCACGCTCCACATGCACTCGGTCCACTTCCCATAGATCACACAGTGCTTCTTTTTACTGGAAACCGAGAAATAAATGCATCACAATCAAGAAATAAGGTGGACAAATGCTGAAACTTGTGGTTTAGCAGGAACAGTACACTATTTGACGAACATTTTGTGCTGTAAAAATGTTTAAATGTAACCAGTGAGGAGTGCGGTGTACCTTTTGTCCTGAATGTATCCTTCCACTTTGTGAAGCTCTTTGCCAAACATCCCACATGGTTTAAAGTTCAACACACACTTATCTCCAGTGCTGAGTGAGAGAGAAGGAAAAAGAGGAATATTATTGGACTTTTGCATAAACATGAGGCTTAATATTTAGCTGCTCTCTCCGAAGCTTGTTAGCAGTGACCCAAAACATCTGTGGGCCCGTGTTAAATGAGTCACATTTTTAATTTGACCTGAAGAGTTAAGTCAAAATAACTCCGATATGGAGCAGCACAGTTTTTGTCATTTATTCTCATTATCTTTCATTCACGTCACTATAATCTTTTGAGGTGAGGGAACATTTCTGACTGCAGCTGGAACAGAATCAAATTTAACTTGCACTCTGATAAAAATGAATAAGAAAAACTGCTAAAACTCAACAAAAATATATTGTACTATGTAACGGAATAGATACATTACATAATACAATTTTTTAAAAAGAATACAATTTGCAGTATTCTTTATTTTAGATACAGTATCACACTTATTTCATTTAAATGTATCTAGCTTCTAAAAAGTCATTCAAGTACAAGTGTTGAGTTTTAGCATTCATTGCAAACTATAAAGTATTTTAATAACGCAGTTCTGTCGCTCTTGTGAACGAATGCTGCATTGTCAATAGCAAAGATTTTGTAAAGCTCTTAAGATTAGGCCCTGTCCCAGTCCTCACACTTGTGCCCTTCAAACGCAAGTTCAGCTGTTGTTAACTTTCAGATAAATCCAGCAGCAAACACTGCTAAAAGGAAGTACTGTTTACATTATTAAATGTTTTTACCTTGTGACTTTCATAACGTGAGTGTCATTTCTCCTTTTTAACTCCCCTGGAGCCTTGTGCACTCACAAACCTTAATCCCTCCCTAATCCCTCTATAGTACAGAAGTGTATTGTGTTCACCTGAAAAAAAAAGTTTCTGTTTTAATGAGCTAAGTTAGTTCTGTTTTTATGAGAAAGGTTCTGTTTTTATGAGTAAAATTTGTTCCGTTTTTACGAGAAAAGTTCTGTTTTTATGAGTAAAATTTGTTCCGTTTTTACGAGAAAAGTTCTGTTTTTATGAGTAAAATTTGTTCTGTTTTTACGAGAAAAGTTCTGTTTTTATGAGTAAAATTTGTTCAGTTTTTATGAGAAAAGTTCTGTTTTTATGAGTAAAATTTGTTCTGTTTTTACGAGAAAAGTTCTGTTTTTATGAGTAAAATTTGTTCTGTTTTTACGAGAAAAGTTCTGTTTTTATGAGTAAAATTTGTTCTGTTTTTATGAGAAAAGTTCTATTTTTATGAGTAAAATTTGTTCTGTTTTTACGAGAAAAGTTCTGTTTTTATGAGTAAAATTTGTTCTGTTTTTACGAGAAAAGTTCTGTTTTTATGAGTAAAATTTGTTCTGTTTTTACGAGAAAAGTTCTGTTTTTATGAGTAAAATTTGTTCTGTTTTTATGAGAAAAGTTCTGTTTTTATGAGTAAAATTTGTTCTGTTTTTATGAGAAAAGTTCTGTTTTTATGAGTAAAATTTGTTCTGTTTTTACGAGAAAAGTTCTGTTTTTATGAGTAAAATTTGTTCTGTTTTTATGAGAAAAGATCTGTTTTTATGAGTAAAATTTGTTCTGTTTTTACGAGAAAAGATCTGTTTTTATGAGTAAAATTTGTTCTGTTTTTATGAGAAAAGTTCTGTTTTTATGAGTAAAATTTGTTCTGTTTTTACGAGAAAAGTTCTGTTTTTATAAGTAAAATTTGTTCTGTTTTTACGAGAAAAGATCTGTTTTTATGAGTAAAATTTGTTCTGTTTTTATGAGAAAAGTTCTGTTTTTATGAGTAAAATTTGTTCTGTTTTTACGAGAAAAGTTCTGTTTTTATGAGTAAAATTTGTTCTGTTTTTATGAGAAAAGTTCTGTTTTTATGAGTAAAATTTGTTCTGTTTTTATGAGAAAAGTTCTGTTTTTATGAGTAAAATTTGTTCTGTTTTTATGAGAAAAGTTCTGTTTTTATGAGTAAAATTTGTTCTGTTTTTATGAGAAAAGTTCTGTTTTTATGAGTAAAATTTGTTCTGTTTTTACGAGAAAAGTTCTGTTTTTATGAGTAAAATTTGTTCTGTTTTTATGAGAAAAGATCTGTTTTTATGAGTAAAATTTGTTCTGTTTTTACGAGAAAAGATCTGTTTTTATGAGTAAAATTTGTTCTGTTTTTATGAGAAAAGTTCTGTTTTTATGAGTAAAATTTGTTCTGTTTTTACAAGAAAAGTTCTGTTTTTATGAGTAAAATTTGTTCTGTTTTTACGAGAAAAGTTCTGTTTTTATGAGTAAAATTTGTTCTGTTTTTACGAGAAAAGTTGTTTTTATGAGTAAAATTTGTTCTGTTTTTATGAGAAAAGTTCTGTTTTTATGAGTAAAATTTGTTCTGTTTTTATGAGAAAAGTTCTGTTTTTATGAGTAAAATTTGTTCTGTTTTTACGAGAAAAGTTCTGTTTTTATGAGTAAAATTTGTTCTGTTTTTATGAGAAAAGATCTGTTTTTATGAGTAAAATTTGTTCTGTTTTTACGAGAAAAGATCTGTTTTTATGAGTAAAATTTGTTCTGTTTTTATGAGAAAAGTTCTGTTTTTATGAGTAAAATTTGTTCTGTTTTTACGAGAAAAGTTCTGTTTTTATGAGTAAAATTTGTTCTGTTTTTACGAGAAAAGATCTGTTTTTATGAGTAAAATTTGTTCTGTTTTTATGAGAAAAGTTCTGTTTTTATGAGTAAAATTTGTTCTGTTTTTACGAGAAAAGATCTGTTTTTATGAGTAAAATTTGTTCTGTTTTTATGAGAAAAGTTCTGTTTTTATGAGTAAAATTTGTTCTGTTTTTATGAGAAAAGTTCTGTTTTTATGAGTAAAATTTGTTCTGTTTTTATGAGAAAAGTTCTGTTTTTATGAGTAAAATTTGTTCTGTTTTTATGAGAAAAGTTCTGTTTTTATGAGTAAAATTTGTTCTGTTTTTACGAGAAAAGTTCTGTTTTTATGAGTAAAATTTGTTCTGTTTTTATGAGAAAAGTTCTGTTTTTATGAGTAAAATTTGTTCTGTTTTTATGAGAAAAGTTCTGTTTTTATGAGAAAAGTTCTGTTTTTATGAGTAAAAATAACTTGGGTTTTTATGACAAAAGTAAATTCATGTCACAACCAGTAAAGGTTTAGCTCGTATTGAAGAGTTGCTAAAGCTAAAGAAAGGGCGTAAATGTCCCAACTACTTCGTTTAATACGGTTTTATTTTACTCTAGGCTTGAGACACTGGAGATTGTGCTTTTGTTAAGTAATATTGACGTATAATCATTAGTTTGTCGACTCTGCGCAGACATCTCAGGTCTTTGCCATTGACTTTGAATTCCTCTCCCCCCAAAAGTGGAACAAGATAATAAGGACCATTATCCACATAAAAACATACAATTATTTTACTCGTAAAAACAGGATTTTTTCTCTCATAAAAACAGAATTAACTTTACTCATAAAATCAAAACTTTTCTCATAAAAACAGAACTAACTTTGCTCATTAAAACAGAAACTTTTTTTTTCAGGTGAACGCAATACGCTTCCGTACCATAGCGCCCTCTGTAGTGGTCACGACATTTTGTAGTGGCGTCTGAATGTCTAATGGATAAAAAATAGTGCATTCAAAATTTCCCACAATGCATTTTGAAAAGTAGTGGACAGCAATGGCCACTAGAGGTCAGTATAGACCAGAATGCTTTGCGAGTTTCGGAGGAGAACAGCGGGACCGCGACAGGACTTTAAACTGTACACAACACGTCTGAATGAAACCAGTTAGAAACGCCTTTTTTACTTCTGTCACGTCGTAATCAGAAATAAAAAGCTCTTAAATAAACCGCTGCAGTGTAAAATTGCTAACGTTAGCTTAGCCAGCGCTCAGCCTCCTCACGTAAGGCACAGAGCTGCAATAATCCACTCTGTTTTATTCATTACAGCCATAATTCATGTTAAATATCACATGTATGACTATTATTTATCTATAAATACTAAAACATCTGAGTCTGGTCAGGTTTATCACAGAAGAACATTATCAGCGGAGTTTCACTGAACTTTTTTTTTACACAGACGCCAGAGTCACATGATCACCACTGAGAGAAAAATAGTGCACGAGTGTCTGAATCATTCACAAAATGAGTGCACTACAGTCTGCTGTATACTGCTGGACTGTGTAGGGACTGAGGGGTTAGGGTTTAGGGACTAGGGTAGTAGAGTAGTAGAGTAGTGTGTAGTAGAGTAGTG
Organism: Bostrychus sinensis; assembly: GCA_020698575.1. Taxonomy (NCBI): domain Eukaryota; kingdom Metazoa; phylum Chordata; class Actinopteri; order Gobiiformes; family Eleotridae; genus Bostrychus; species Bostrychus sinensis. The sequence goes on along the minus strand of CM036250.1, from coordinate 3,123,702 downwards.
TGTAGTGCAGGTACTGAGGCAGGGCCTAAGATGTAACCACTACAACATTCTCTGCATTTTTTAAATCTTTACTCAATGTTCAACAAAGCCACAATGGCATGTTCGTTTACTGAACCAGTGATTATCTGATTAAAACCAGTTACTCGTCTACAATTTAACATTAACACAATATATGGCTTATTTATGATAACTAAGATACTGGCAAATGCAATATCTGTATCGAAAGCAAATACATGTATAATGTTTTCAATCTGACAGAATTTGGACGGTCCAAAGAAGGATCAACCTGACATCACATCGAGTGACTCAGCCTGAAATTCAGACCTGGTTTAGTCATGATTTAGTCCCAAATTCATATCTGGTTTAATCCTAAATTCAGATCTAGTTTAGTTTAGTAAGTTTTGATTTACCACCAGTTTTAAGCAATGAGTCTAGAGTTTTGTCTCTTCATAAAATTGAATTAAAATAAAAATTAAATTGGGAGTTGAACGTTTTTATCTAATATCCTGCATCCCTACACTAACCTCATCATAACCTTATCCAACTCTCACATGCTATATATTCAAACACTGAAACTATTCCACAATTTTCTTCACTCCACAGCCTTTTGTGTCTTTTTGGGCCACTTTTTGCCTGTCCTCTCACCTGTGGTTGACGATCTCCACTGTCCCGTACTGCTCTATCCACAGTTTCCCCAGGATTATGTTGTGAACGCAGCAGTAAGGGTTGCTCCAAGTGTACGCCTCATTGTGCCTGCCGTAAACACACACACACACATTAGAACTCATTACCGTATTTTCTGGAGTATAAGTCGCACTTAGGCTATAAAGACAACTGAGAAAGAGCGGAATAATTGGAAATGGAACTGATGCTGAGTCTGACGACAGCCACGCAGAGGAGGAAGCGGCGCTTCGTCTACCTCCGGAGTTGGCGGAGTTGTTCAGAAGCGACACTGAGGATGAAGAATTTAAAGGATTTAGCGATTAGGAGTGAGATGGTGAGTTTGGTGAACTTGTTATTGTCTTTTATAGTTTTGTTTTTATTATCCTTGGTATTTATTTATTGTTATTTTATTGTATTACTTCTATTTGGTTTTACTGGTTCTTATTATTTAAAGGGGAATGGTGGAGCTGAATAGAGTAATTTATTGTTATTTATTGTTCTAGTGCAGCACTGTGGAAAATGTGCTGTACAAATAAAGTGGATTTGGATTATATTATGTTCTTTATGCTATGGTTATGTGAATAACTGTTAATATATTACGTTAACATACGAGACACCTATTCAGTTCGTTGTTTATGCTTCATGTAGCTGAATAACCATCAATGTGTTACGTTAGCATAGCGCACACCTATTCAGCCTGTTGTTCTCTATTCTATTATTACTATAACTTGCCTTTCAACATGAAATGTCTGTTCTTGGTGTCGGATTTTGTAAAATAAATTTCCCCCAAAAAATGCGACTTATAGTCCAGTGCGACTTATATACGTTTTTTTCTTCTTCATTATGCATTTTTTGGCTACTGCGACTTATACTCCGGAGCGACTTATAGTCCGGAAAATACGGTATTTTTATTTTTAATGCCATCCTCTGCCCTCATCACCGCGGTCCTGACCTGAGCAGCTCTAACGTGATGGTGCCCCTGGGCTCGGCCTCCACGCTCTTGCCCCAGAACTTGAGTTTGGGGTAGATGGACCCGTGGAAGACGAATTCCCCGGACAGACTCTCGGCGTGGAAGGCACTGATGGGCGGGTGGTGGGAAACCTGCTCCGAGATCAACCGGTACCCCTGCTCCTCTCTGCGGAGACACACCAGTAAACAATATGTCAGAAACATGATAATAACCCGTCATGGAGAAGCAGTTTTATCATGTATTAGTGTTGTAGTGTGTACAAACCCAGCCCTTTATGATAATAACTGTCCCAAACCACTATTTCTAGAAAGGTTTTTTTATTTTTTTATTTTTTATTAACTTATACATTTTACACATAAATACCCAAAATAAATAATAATACAAGCAGCTATGACAATAAAGCAATAATGACAAACAAAACAAAAACGACAAAGGGGTAAATCATACAAATCATATGTTTAAATGCTTAGAGAGGTTTTTTTTTTACATTTTTCTGTTGGATTGAACATCTTGTGCCATCAAAAAGCAATATTAAAAAAAGCACAAAAGCTCCCCTTTAAAAAGATCCATATATCTCTTGGAGAATGTTATTGCTTTTTTATTTTCCATTTTGTTTATGAGTGATATGTATCTGTCCATCTCAGTTATGAATTCTTGTATGCGTGGCGTTTTCCTTGCCCATTTACATTTATGAATATAATATTTTGCATGGATAATAAACTGATTAAGGATATATTTAATATTTTGATGAATAGTTTTGCTGTATCCAAACATAACATCTTTTTTTTCCAATTTCAATTTTATTTGATAGAGCACGATTAAAAATTTGTTCTATTTCGCACCAAAGGTAGCGCGAATCTACACAATCAAAAAACAGATGGCAAATTTTTTTCGATGGTGGAATTGCTAAAAGTACAAAGTGGGTCAATATCCTTATTGAATTTATTTAAAAAACCTCTACACGGATATATTCTGTGTATTATTTTGAATGAAAGGTTCTAGAAAGGTTCATTTGATTGCAGCTGATTGAGGATGAAGTTTGGAGGAAGTTCTGACAGCTTTTACAACACATCATACATCATTTTTATCACGTAGCAGGTAGCGGTGTAACAATACAGGGTAGCTCCAGATTTTGTCGTGAAATTTAAGACCTTTTAAAGATTTTTTAATGACACTTAAGAGTGAAATTTAATGCCAGCATCATCAACAACAGAACAGTAATCGGTATGAATTCTACACCTAAGATATAAAAAAAAATCCATACCACTAATACATATGAAAGACCTCCAGTGCTGCATTAAAAACTCATGAAAAATTACTCATGCAATTCAATGATAACATGTTTTGTAACACTTTAGAATAACTCACAACTATAAAGCAGTAATAAAGCATTAATAAACATGTAATTAACAGTAATTATAATAACTAAACAGTCCATGAGGTTTATAATTCTGCCCTGATTTACCTGAGCTTATTACTAAAGAATTAAACATTAATAACAATGCTTATAAGTCAATGATGTTTAAAAAAGTTGAAGTAATGCTTTGTAAATTAGCAATTATCTGGTTACTAATTCTTAACTAATATTCAATTAATGCTATTCTAAAGTGTTACCTAATGTTTTAACAAATTTTAAGACCCAGATGAACCAAATTTAATGCCAACTCATAATATTTAATACTTTTAAGGCCTTGATTTTGACAAATTTAATACCTTTTTAATACTTTTAAGACCTTGGGGATACCTCGCAATACACGATATGCATCTACACGTTGATATACTTACCCGCAATCGCGTTGTATTGATGCAAAATGTAAACACCAATCAATATTGTGTGTTCTTACTGTAATATACAAGGAATATACAAGGCACGCTTTTATTTTGAAATTCTCTCTACTTCCCCCACCTAACTTTACAGAGTGTAAACAAACGCAGCAGTACCGTATTTTCCGCACTATAAGGTGCATCGGATTATAAGGCGCACCTTCAATTAATGGCCTATTTTAAAACTGTTATCATATATTGGGCGCACCGCATTATAAGGCGCATCCACTAGATGGCGCTGCGCTAAAGGAAATGTCAATAAAACAGTCAGATAAGTCAGTCAGTCAAACTTTATTAATAGAATACAAACCAGCGTTCTTACAACTCCCTCGATGAAAACTAGGGATGCACCGATGCTACTTTTTTTCAAACCGATACGAGTACGAGTACTTCCATTTGAGTACGTACCGATACGAGTACTTATATAGGGGTAACTTTATAGTTTATACAGTCACAATACTGTATCTCATTCATCCCATACCGTGTCGTCTTTTTGCCGCCTGTCCCCGCTCTGCGATGCTAAGTTATTTTTACAACAGAGAGGTTTGAACACAGCTAACCATGGCTAAACTTTGCTCAACATGGACATGTTATACCTCATTTTAAAGCTTAGATTCTCCTCTATTCAGTCGCTAAAATCATTTTAAAGACAGATTGAGCATCTGCGCATAACCTGCGGAGATTCGCCATTACATACAGGAGCTAACACAATTAGCAACGGTACTTCTTATGTTTTATCAGACAACAACTGCTTCAGACTCCGTGCTTATATCATTTTCGGGACAACTAGGACAACAAAAGGACAACTGCTTAAGTTTTAGGACTCACGTATGATTTGGGATAAGTCTGGTTGAGCAGAATGTAGAGCCAGCTTTGCTTTTAAAACCTGTCACTTCGGCGACGCCCCCTGAATACGGTAGCCATAATTAACCAACATTGATCCATATATAAGGCGCATCAGATTATAAGGCGCACTGTCGGTTTTTGAGAAAATGAAAGGCTTTTAGGTGCGCCTTATAGTGCGGAAAATATGGTACTTATTTGATTCATGCAAAGGAACATTAAAGGTCCCACTAGGGATTGAAACTTGGTATTGAATAAAATACATTTTTTCAAGTATTGTAACTTTTCTTTCGATAGCACAAATGTATCATTTAACTGTTTACTGGTTGTGATAGACATGAATTTACTTTTGTCATAAAATAAGTTATTTATACTCATAAAAACAGAACTTTTCTCGTAAAAACAGAACAAATTTTACTCATAAAAACAGAACTTTTCTCATAAAAACAGAACTTTTCTCACAAGAACAGAACTAACTTTGCTCATTAAAACAGAAACTTTATTTTTTCAGGTGAACGCAATACGCTTCCGTAAATAACAACACTTTTACAAACTGTACAAAATATTGTTTGATTATTATTATCAGCATAATCCCAGAAAATACAGAGATCTCTTTTTTTGTCGCATACCACTGCAGTATTTATACAGCCATATGAACAAAAACCAGTCAAAAACATGTTAGTTTCTTAAATAACTAAAAAAGATCTCTACTTTATTGAACCAAATGTATGCAGTGACTTTGATTATGGCATTTTTATCCCGACGCTAGCACAGATACTGAAATATTCATGCGATGCAACCCCTGCGGTCGTCATAAGATTTATGGCTCAGCACCATTTTGCCAGCTTTAGACCTTTTCCCTTCCACAGTGCAGCGATGCAGTAAAGCAGTGTGTGTTGTATTTGTACCTGACAAGTTCATACGTCTCTCCCAGAAGAGGGTTGAAGGGTTTTCCAGTTCTGTCCCATTGAGACGCTACGGCCGACACCGCGAAAGCAGCTACAGCCTGGAACACACAACCACACACTGTATACTTTATATTATTCACATACTAATAATATATATATAACATTATTTTATATACAATAAAGGTTTTAGTGAGGGGTTAAAGGTTCTGTAAACTAAAACCGCTTTAAAAAATACAGACTTTTATTTTTACTATGAGCATTTAGTGAAGGTCAGTACCAACTTCAATGGACTAAAAAGAGACAAATTCTGGACTAACCCAGGTCAAAACCAACCAAAACTAAACAAGGAATAAACAAAAACTAAACCCGGACCATAACAATAATAAACCAGGATTAACTGAGGAGTAATCCAGACTAAACCAGGACTAACCCAGGTCTAAACCAAGCTATAACATAAGGATTAACAGAAAAAATTAATTATTAAATAAGGACAAAACAGGGTCTGAACCAGGACTTAACCAAAGCTAAACCGGGACTAAACAAGGATTATACCAGAACTAAACCAGGACAAAACAAAGACTATACCGGGTCAAAACCAGGACCATACCAGGTCTAAACTAGACCAAACAAGAACTAAACCAAGACTATACCAGATCTAAACTAGGACTAAACCAAGACTATACCAGATCTAAACTAGGACTAAACCAGGTCTAAACTAGGACTAAACCAAGACTATACCAGGTCTAAACTAGGACTATACCAGGTCTAAACTAGGACTAAACAAGGACAAAACCAAAACTATACCAGGACTAAACTAGACCAAACAAGAACTAAACCAACACTATACCAGATCTAAACTAGGGCTAAACCAGGTCTAAACTAGGACTAAACAAGGACTAAACTAGGACTATACCAGGTCTAAACTAGGACTAAACCAAGACTATACCAGGTCTAAACTAGGACTAAACCAAGACTATACCAGGTCTAAACTAGGACTATACCAGGTCTAAACTAGGACTAAACCAAGACTATACCAGGTCTAAACTAGGACTATACCAGGCCTAAACTAGGACTAAACCAAGACTATACCAGGTCTAAACTAGGACTAAACCAAGACTATACCAGGTCTAAACTAGGACTATACCAGGTCTAAACTAGGACTAAACAAGGACTAAACCAAGACTATACCAGGTCTAAACTAGGACTAAACCAGGTCTAAACTAGGACTAAACAAGGACTAAACCAAGACTATACCAGGTCTAAACTAGGACTAAACCAGGTCTAAACTAGGACTAAACAAGGACTAAACCAAGACTATACCAGGTCTAAACTAGGACTAAACAAGGACTAAACCAAGACTATACCAGGTCTAAAACCAAACCAGGAATAAATCAGACTAAACTAGGTCTAAACTAGGACTAAACCAAAACTAGATCAGGACTATATCAGGACTAAACCAGACTAAACTAGGTCTATACCAGGTCTAAACTAGGACTAAACCAGGTCTAAACTAGGACTAAACAAGGACTAAACTAGGACTAAACCAAGACTAAACCAGGTCTAAACTAGGACTAAACAAGGACTAAACCAAGACTAAACCAGGACTAAAACCAAACCAGGACTAAACCAGACTAAACTTGGCCTAAACCAGCACTGAAGACAATGAGTAAACCAGACAAAACCAGGACACTTCACGGAGTAATCCAGAACTAAAACTGGCTCTAAATTAAACTAAATCCAGACTTGAAGTCCCGAGTACCACCAGAAGAAGCCTGTGTACCACCAGTGGGACCCCTACCAGAGCTTGAGAACCAATAATCCCTCACCTGCATGCGCTCTATGGAGTCGGGCAGTGTGCAGGCCTTGTTTATGAGGTAAGTGTGCTCCATGTACTCTGTGATTCTCTGCAGGAAACTCAGGGGCTCGTTAAAGACTATGGGCATCGTGATCTTCGACAATTCCTGGAAAAAAAAAGCAATTAAAGAAAACGTTTAGTCCATGTTAGCATTTAAAGGTCCCATATTCTGCTTTTTTTAGGCTTTTTCAAATGGGTTTGGACATCTTTGTATTAGTATTTCAGGTTTTATAACTCAAAATAATGTATCTGTATGGAAACATAGAGGATTATTCAAATGTGAATGAAACTAAATACTACTCAAGGTCTGTTTTTGAGGAGTAAAATCAACATTATAACATGGATAAAAGCTCAAAAAAGTAAATTTATCAGAATAGAAGGCCTTTAAAAAACTTTGATTTGATTGTGTGCAGGGGCCAGTGAGTTCTTACCAGTCCAATGCATTTCTTGAGGATACTCCACACGCTGATAGTGTTTCTAGAGTACATTGGTGCAGGTAACGACGTCCTGAAAGAAAAAAGAGAACAATATTAGAAATCATACTGGGAAAAACATCAGGTTCGACACCACTGATCTCTCTGAGTGGAGTCCTCCCTGGCGGGTTCTTTCCTCTCCCTCCCACCGTCCAAAGAAATCGATGTGAATACTTAAATGTTTTTCTAACAGCGTACAGTTGCAATCAGAAAATATCAACCACCCAAAGAAGACTAGAAGATCCTGGGACGTCCTGGAGCGTCCTTCTCAGTCTCCAGATTTAAATCCCAATGAAAATCTTCAGTGGGATTTAAAAAAGTCACCAAACATCACTGAGCTTTAGAGGCTTCTGCAGGTGAAGAATGGGAAAAGATTCCAGTGGAGAGGTGGAAGAAGCTCGTTAGCAGTGACCCAAAATGTTTGTTAGAAGTAATAAAAGTGAAAGGATGCTCCACTGAGTCCTGAAGCTGGGCATTTCTGATTAAAAGTGTACTTTACTGTAGCAAGAAGCTGGACCAGGTTTCTACCCTTTTGCTGAGTTTAATTGATGAAACTCCACAGAAATTCCAGGAAGTCCTTCATAAACACCTCAACTTATCTGCTCAACAAGGAGACTTTGCTGTTTTCACGTGTGTTGCTTTCACAGGACAATGACACAACTGTTTTATGAAGACTTACAATCATCGCGTTTAACAACTGTTGGGTGTTTATTTCATCCACTGTTATTCACCAGTGATATTTGTATTATGTTACCATGAAACCTTTTCTCAGTAGGAGTGTAAAATGTCGTAGAAACCTAGCTAATGGAAGTGGAGTATTTGAATGTCTGATGTCCTGCACCTTGCCCGCTCGTCCACATCTTCCTTCTTCTCTCTCTCTTCATTCCGTTTCGTTTCGTGCTTCTTTGTTTGTCGCTCTTCGTTTTCTCTTCTTATTTTCTCGGTGGTAATTTTATTTTAACACCTCTTATCTCATCGACGACTTCTATACTTTTCAAACCACCTCAGTTATTGTTTTGCTTTAACTGAATTTTTATACATTTTTATAAGTATCATCTTTGTAGTTTATTTTGGAGTCCGCCGCAGCATTACCAAGCGTTCGACACAGCGGCTGTCTTGACAACAGCTGTCTGATAAGTTTCCCTTTTTGAAGTTCGAGCCGCTGTAAAAAGCGTCCTACCGAACTTTCATCTTGGCATTAAAAGGACCTTGCCAACGCTCCAAGACTTTGACGCTGCCTCGCGCTGTACAACAGCAACTCCTTCCCATAGCGACGCTTACAATCGCTGTTCAGGGAACTATAACCACTGGCACTGGCGCTGTAGAGCTTCCCGAGGACCTGAGATCCCAGGACCGCGGCTTGTGGCTGGAGGACCAAGCGGCACCACCCCGCAGCTCGGAGAGAGACCGATGCCGTGAGACTCCGCCAGCAAACGGAGCCCACTCGTCCGTCACCACTCCTCCTGCTCCAGATCACCGCCAAGTAAGCAGTGCGTTTATGACAACTTTTGCAACTTTTGAGTTTGCGTCAAATCTTAGGAGTTTATTTTTCACCTTTTAATCCTTTACTGTCGCCCATAAAATTATAAACTAGGGATGCACCGATACCAATATCGGGTATCGGTACCGATACCATGTCCAAGTACTCGTACTCGTATTCATAAAAGTGTCCCGATACCAACAACCGATACCACTACAGCGCTGTCACGTGACCTTCCCCTCTCAGCTGAGCAGTGAGAGACGTGCAGAAGGATTTCAAAGTGAACTGTATGGAGATAAAAGCAAAGCTGGCTCTACATTCTGCTCAACCAGACTTATCCCAAATCATATGTGAGTCCTAAAACTTAAGCAGTTGTCCTTTTGTTGTCCTAGTTGTCCTGAAAATGATATAAGCGCGGAGTCTGAAGCAGTTGTTGTCTGATAAAACATAAGTACCGTTGCTAATTGTGTTAGCTCCTGTATGTAATGGCGAATCTCCGCAGGTGATGAGCAGATGCTCAATCTGTCTTTAAAATGATTTTAGCAACTGAATAGAGGAGAATCTAAGCTTTAAAATGAGGTATAACATGTCCATATTCAGCAAATTTTACCCATGGTTAGCTGTGTTCAAACCACTCTGTTGTAAAAATAACTTAGCATCGCAGAGCGGGGACAGACGGGAAAGAGACGACACGGTATGGGATGAATGAGATACAGCAGTGTGACTGTATAAACTATAAAGTAACACCTATATAAGTACTTGTATCGGTACTCGGTATCGGCGAGTACTCTAATGGAAGTACTCGTATCGGTTTGAAAAAAAGTGGTATAGGTGCATCCCTATTATAAACCATGCAAATGCTCCACTACAATTAGCGTCATTAATCCTGCATAACTGTTCTATTCAAAGCCCATCCACTTGACGTTTCTCTGTGCCTTTCAGTACCACTTTGCCTAAATCATGTTAATAAACTTTATGCTTAATGAAAATTAAGTGTTCTCCATCTCTATTTACGGAGTCCCTGCTGGTAACCCTCCCTAGACACTGGTTTTGACTGTTTAACTGAAATTATTCAGTGTAAGACTGAACATTGAGCTAAACACCTAACCCTTGTCTCTATGTTAGCATAATAAAATAAATATATGCTACGTTACCAACTACAACAACAGCTGCTCGTCAAACCAAACCATCCGTCAAAACCAACAATATTCACAGTGATAATGGATAAATAAACAAGCGACAGAAACTTTTCCTCAACCCATGAATAAAAGACAAAAATCCTGCCTCAGTACCACCATCACACTCTTAAACAACAAACGGTTTAATCTGGTTTGGAAAATAGTAGGGCTGCAATTAATCTGTTGATTACTTTTTCAATGAGTCGATTAATAATCAGATAGAGAAGCGCAAGTAAAATGGTTAAAAACTTGAGGTATTTTATTGTTTTTGTTAAATATTGGTGATAATGCTACCAAAAATCACTTAATTTTTACAAAATTAAATCAAAGCTACCATCAAGCTTCTTGAAGATGTTTATATAGAGCATATATACATAAAATATTTTCTAATACATATATTTTTAATCAAAAACACAAAATGTACATTGTTTTTAACAGTTTACTGCTCTAGCTAGGTAAAAAAAAAACTTCTCTCACAGAACATGGCATGTGTCAGAGTTTATTAAATATCCCAGTTACTTTAGCGATTACTAAATTAGCTGACGATTATTTCAATAATCGATTATAATCCGATTAGTTGTTGCAGCCCTAGAAAATAGTGCTGTATAAATGAACTGGAAATGATATATATGATGAATGGAAGCTATAGAATTTAGACAGACTACTCTCTCAAGACTAGTATCATATTAACAGCAATAAAAAACAAATATACAAACCAAAAATATACAATGCAGTGCTGCTTAAGAGCCTGAAAATCCTCCCACACATCCAGTACTAATAATACTGAGACTATAGGGATGTAAAAGTATCAGCAGTATCGTAGTATTGCAATATCAAAAGTCTAACAAGATTGTCATGGTCTTTTACAACATCGAAAGGTGAACGTGCAGGGAGAACTACACGGACCATGATCCTTTAATTAATCTTTTGATACATCACAAAAATTAATGCACTAAAGGCTCGTCTGGGCATTTTTAAAAGAATATGTTTTGTTATCGTGAGCATTTCTACAACACAGCCTCCCCACAAATACGGCAATAAATATCGTACCGAAAGCTTAATATCGTGATAATACCGCACGATGAGATTTGGATATCGTTACATCCCTAAAAGACTTTCAAAGATGTTACCTGGTTTAGATATAGCTTAGACCTGGTTTAGTCATGGTTTAATCTAGGTCTAGAACTGGTTTAGATTTGGTTTAGTTCTGTCTTAGTTCTTAATTAGTCCTGGCTTGGTCCTGGCTTGGTCCTGGCTTGGTCCTGGCTTGGTCCTGGCTTGGTCCTGGCTTGGTCCTGGCTTGGTCCTGGCTTGGTCCTGGCTTGGTCCTGGCTTGGTCCTGGCTTGGTCCTGGTTTGGTCCTGGTTTGGTCCTGGTTTGGTCCTGGTTTTAGTCCTGGTTTTAGTCCTGGTTTAGTCCTGGCTTAGTCCTGGCTTAGTCCTGGCTTAGTCCTGGCTTAGTCCTGGCTTAGTCCTGGCTTGGTCCTGGTTTTAGTCCTGGTTTGGTCCTGGTTTTAGTCCTGGTTTAGTCCTGGTTTTAGTCCTGGCTTAGTCCTGGCTTAGTCCTGGCTTAGTCCTGGCTTAGTCCTGGCTTAGTCCTGGCTTAGTCCTGGTTTTAGTCCTGGTTTTAGTCCTGGTTTAGTCCTGGTTTAGTCCTGGCTTGGTCCTGGCTTGGTCCTGGCTTAGTCCTGGCTTAGTCCTGGCTTGGTCCTGGTTTAGTCCTGGTTTAGCTCCCAGCTACAGAAGTAAAACCTTTTAATCCTTCTTTTTGTTGTCTTGATTTTTGAGATGTGTTGCTACCATTAAATTATTATTGTTTTATTAAATGATAAAATATTGTCTATAAGTTCATTGTAAATGGTTTATGCTGAGTGGATGCTACATTATGAACAGGACTACACTCTTTCCTTTTCTGTTTCAGTTTTAAATCATGTCATTAAACATCAGTCAGTCAGTGCAAGAGTTATGCAACGACAATAAAATGTGCTTTCTCCATTTCCTGTTTTGTTTTGCCCATTTGCACATCGTCACATCACAGAGCGGTGCCTGTGTTTAATCTGCTGGATCTGAACACAACAGCAGAGATGGTTTAGGAACACAAACACACGCCCATCCCATGTCATCACACCAGAATAAAGTACAAAGGTCTGCGATAGATACAGAGAGAAGACTGTGAAAGAAGAAAGCATATCTACAAAATCAAGCAGCGGCAAAGAAAAAAAAAAACTCCTGTGTGTGCTCTGAAGCAGTTTAGGGGAATGCTGGTTGGCTCATGGACTTGCATATTAATAAACAATATTGGAGAGTCCAAATAATTAACCAGGAGGGGCTCAGGCTATTTTCCTATTCTATACAAAGAAGTTAGCTGTGACTAAATTAATTAAATTACCACTAAAACTGGACTGTTTATACATTTTTATTAAATCAAAACACATGTTCTTTTAAGGCTCTGGTAGGAAAACGATTCTTCAGTGTAAATCTCTGTCAGATGGAAGACCACAGCGTTATTACGATATATTTATATTCTTGCGATATGGATATTGCGTTTGCTGATATTGCTATAATGATAATTTTGCGATATATTGTGCAGCCCTAATCTTTTGGACCAATATGTAGGGCCAATTTTCTCAATTGTATGAAAGAAATGAATATAATATAGCCATTTGCTTTAGTAATGTTTATTAAAACACAAACAAATGTGTTCAAATTGATGATGAGTTTTTTTGACAAAACCAAAATGGCAATCTCAATTAAACTCTCTGTGCAGATAGAGCTTGGAGAGAGCTACAAAAAGCATTTGAATATTTGTTCTACGAGGTTCTGCTCCAGAGAAATTAGCAAAGTCTTTTAATTGTTTTGAGTTTTTCAGACTGAGATCAAGAGGATTTGGATGTTTCCTTTAACCTGCAGAGTAAGAGCCCAAACTGAGACAAGATGGGGTCCTTCAGTCACATAATTGCCCAAAAATCAGCATAAAAGTGCAAGAATTGGCCAACTGACTAAAAAAATGCAAAAATCAGCTCGATATATCGGTCGACCTCTACACTGGAGGGAGCAGGGATCGAACCGTCAACCTTCCATGTCGTAAGCACACAACTCTGCCTACTGAGCTACTGGAGAAAATTGTGCAACCCAAACATTTGCTTTCCCCTGTAGCTCTGTTTCTCAGTGACGCCAGTCTCTGTGTAAACTCTGTGACAGAAGAATGCAGATTTACCTGTGTTTCCTGATGCCGTTCTCCTGCGGCACGGCCCCATTGTTTTTCTGACACACCACGGTCTGTGCATCTTTGAAACTGGCCTCGGATACGCCCTCACACGACTCGTCTGAATCCAGGCCTAAACACAAGAGGAGGAGGAGAATTCTGTGAAAATACCAAGGTTAAGCCTGTGGTAATGTGTTAGACTGCTGCAAAGTAATGCAAAGTTAAGGATGTTTATGGCAGCTTATCTCAGAGCACACTTTCAAAATAAGGAAGGAGGAAACAGAGGAAGGAAGTTCAAACCGAGATTATTCTGGATCAAATTGACAACACTAATATGAAACCACAGTATCAGAAATACAATTCAATACGTACCGTTGCAAGTTAAAATGTTTTTATCACAGAGGCTGCAGTAATCAAGGTAAGGTCAAACTTTGTACTCAGAGAACTGGGGTTACATTTGTGACCTAAAGTAGTGCAACATACAGCCAGAGAAGAGCAGTCAATGCACGGAGTCTACACAGCATAGAAGCGGTCAAAAAAAGGCAACTCATAGTGCCTCCATGCTGTGAACCTATAAAGTAATTATGATTTATTTATAACTACCAAATAAAAGTTAATTTAATATAAACGCTGCATCATAAATGCATTAAATTGAGTTTGGGGGGAATAAACTAAATGCATTTCTTTAACTATTAAGTAAATAATTAATAAGTATTGCGTTAACTATTAATTATTTTACCCGGTACAAGGCCAGCAGAGGTAAAGGGGATATATTATGTAAAACCTGAGCTTTCTCCCATGTTCTAATGTTGTTCCTTGATCAAAAACAGACCTGAAGTTGTGTTTTGTTTCATTCATATTTGAGTAACCCTGTATTCCCAGGCACAGCCTTTCTGAGACCTCAGAACGCTCTGTTCCATGAAGCCCCACCTACTCCAGGAAGCAGTGACCAATCAACAACAAGCCCTCTACATCCAGTCTGCTCTCATTCATTTATCCAAAAAAACAGTGTATAGCTCTGTTTCCACTGATTCCTCACAGATATTTTTACTTTTGGAGTAAAATGACATCAGACAAAAAGTAAAATGTTTTTTTCTTTAAATATGTTCAAAAACCTCCATCACTCTGCTGCCCTCTGCTGGTCTATTCACTTGTATTTTTACGGCACTAGTAGAGTACTTGGCAAAACATTTTCTTTTAGGGCTGTAACGATACAGTAACTGTATCGATTTGTTTTCCTATGATACAACTACATCGATACACATGACCTTGTAATCAAATCGTATCGTTTTCTAGGACGTGAATATCGATACACATGAAGTATCGATCGATAATATCGGAAATATTGAAATTAGAAATGTGTATGTTAAAATAAAACCAGATATGGCTTTTGTGTTTTTAATAAAATAAAATGTTATATTCAACTATTCTTCACTTTCTGCTGGACATAATCAACCCCGGCCGCGGTGCTACATTTGAGAGTAAACTTTTATGATTTTTGGCAAAAAGCTGCTGTATCAATTATCAATACAAAGGTGCTGAATCATATCGAATCGTATCATTCCAAATTAGCCAATATCGTTCTTGAATCGTATCAAAACACTTCTAATCGATACATATCGTATCGTTGCAAAAACGTAGCATTACACCTCTATTTTCTTTTAGTCACATCATGTTTTTAAAGGCTGTAAAACATGCTGCTGTTCTAGAGGAGATCGAGACTGGTTTAAACACATGAATAAAAGCAGAATATATCCCTGTAATATTTCCTCTACATTTCTTCTGGTGGAAGAAAAAATTATCTTAATCAACAATACTGCACATATTTTGCTTCTGACTGGTTGTGTTTTTTATTGCGTTGTTCCAGTTTCCATTTCGTCTTTGTAAGGGCATTAAATCCACCTCAATTTGTTCTGCACCAAAAACAAGCTCAGCAGGCAAATTCTCTCTATCGACTAGAGACAGACAGATGCCAGGAAATGCTAATATTGTTCAGCAGTAGCTCAAAATGCAAATATGGCACATATATGACCACGCTCAGTGCTTCTACTCATCTGGGACAAACAGTATTACAGAAATAAAGTTAGAATCAAGATACATTAGAGATAATTTCCAGAAAATAAACAAACCTAGCACAAGTTTTGTCACATTTAAAGAGCGACTAAGGGCATACGACTGATCAGACCAGACTGAGCTGCTCTAAGCTAATTTAGTTGTGAAAATAAACACATGTAAACCTACTCTAGCAGACCTCAGCAGCTACTTCCATAAATGAGCAGAAGAGGGAGAGTTTATTGCTGATGTTGTGAGCATGCAGGGAGTTTGCATACAGTTTTGCATCAGTAACTCTTGGCTCAGTTTGAAAGGCAAATGCTTATTGATTGTCCAGAACTGTTGACTCCTCACTGGGAAAACGGTGTCGCGCTCTGAGCTCCAGTGACCTGTGTGCAGCCATGTATGGACAGGGCTGAAAGTAATAACCAGCAGATAACTTTAGGGCCTGTATGTGGACTAATCTGACCTACAAAGACTAGAGCTTACAGTCCACAGAGAACAAACTCAGGCAAAACAAAATAAAGTAGTAGAGTTTATGTTTCTGGCTTAGATTAGCATCCCAACTAATGAAGGAAGAGCAAACTGTCGCTAATGTTAACTCATATTATTTATAATCACTACATTTTGTCATGACCATTACAAAACCAGAACTGAAACCACTGAAAATTGTTACCTCCTCGAGTCCGTAGATCCATTTTATATACGCTCTACTCAAGCAGCACAGAATATAACTTAACGTTTTATAATTTGCATTAGGGCTGCAACTAACGATTATTTTGAAAATTGATTTATCTGAAGATTATTTTTTCAAGTAAGCGATTAATAATAACATGAGTGAATGTGTGATTTTTTACCAAACTGTACCCAGATGAAGCTACAAGAGCACCACTTGAGGACTTTTGGATAGAAAATATATATATATATATACATATTTTTCACCAAATCAAATAAAGTCTAATCAAACCTACCTAACCTAATCAAATGTTATTTTACCCCAGCTAGTACCTCGATGTGACGAAGTGAGTCCAAACCTTCACTTGTCCCTTTATCTATTTTTACTTTCAATACCATATTAAACACACATTCATAAATCCATTTACAAATATTGCTAATAAGCCGCACATACATATCCCGGGTTTTGTTTGTGTTGGTCTTATTAGTTTACATTTCTTCATTTTCCATATACATGCATTCAGTTACAAATCACACAAACACACATCTAGTTTCATTGTTTTATTGTTTTGGCTCATTGGTTAAAAGCCTCATTGTATTTGTTGTTTTGGGTACTTACCTTGTTCTTTGTTTAAGTTACTTACCTGGAAATGTTTGGGGGAGGCGCCGCCCAACAACTTCCTGCTTTTATACTGATGATGTCAGTGATGACATCATCAGCATCTACCATTTTGGAAGTTTTCTTTTCAGCTTTATTATTGGTGTTTGGTTATGTTTTCTTTTTGTAGGGGCATAGATGATCAGCTGGGACAATGTGGGTGCAGTCCTAGTGCACAGTGAAGAAAATGTGTGTTTTAAACAGTTTCTTGTATTGGTCCAGTAATGTGGACCAGGCCAATTGATTGCCCTCTGGATAAAAGGCAGGTGTGTGCTGTTTGAGGGAGACATGTTTTTGTGCCATGCTGTGATGAGCGGAAAAATGTAAATACTTGGTGGCACTGTAAATAAATTTCAACTTGGACATGACTTATTGCCTGGGAGTCCTGTTTTCTGCTGCTACTTATGCCACTCAGAGCTACACTACCTCACACTCATACTGTGCAGTTACTGGTACCAGCCAGTCAGGTCTGATTCTCAACTCAACTTTATTTATAAAGCACTTTAAAAACAACACAGTCGGCCAAAGTGCTGTACACAGCAATAAGAAAATAAAAACACAACAAAGAAAAATCCATGTAAGGAAATAAAAGAACAGAGACTTATGACTAATATAAAACAAAGGTGAATCGATAATAAATAATAAATAAAACCAAAAAAAAAACAATAAAAGTCAACATCTCAAACTGAGGTAAAAGCCAAAGAGAAAAGGTGCGTTTTAAGAGAGGACTTAAAAACAGGAAGTTTAGGTCTAAGGAGCAGGGGCAGCTCATTCCACAGTTTAGGAGCAGCAACTGAGAAAGAGCGGTCCCCTCTAAGCTTCCTCCTTGTTTTTGGGACGACTGATATGCGGCAGTGCCATTAGATACAAATCTTATCTACTTTACATCTAGCCAGTCATTTACCAGAGTCCACCCCCGAAAGAGGTAAACTTCTGTGACGTTATGCGCAGCAGGTCGCTGTATCAGACGCAGTGACGTGATCACAACGGCGGCCACAACAAGCCCTCGCCTTCCGATGTTGGGCAGTGGTAAAAACAGCTGGGCATCCGTCACGATTCAGATTGTTACATGTGTTTGCTGCAGAGTTGTAAATAAATCATTTTGTCACAAATGCGTGGGGCCTCAGATTATAAAAAACTACGGAGAATAACCGGATTAAGTTATCTCAACAGCATTTTGTTTTATACATGAAAATATTGCCCCGATATGCTCAGAAAGGCCATTTTCAGGTAGGGAAATACAAACATTTTCTACCCCCAGTGATGCCGAGGGGGCTTTGGGGCCTCGGATTCGGTGCTACGCGCACAATGTTTATTAACATCTCCAATACGGACATTTTTCTTTTTCTTTGGCGGGACCATGATTGCCTGGAAAATCCAGACTGATATGTCTCTGTGTTATTCTACAGAGAAATATCAGTCTGGTCACCGCCGTCCGCAGTGGTTTACTCAAATCCAAACCGTACCGTGCATTTTGATTGGTTTATTTAAGTCACGTGTTCTTCGCGAGCAGCGTCACTCGTACGCGTCTCCTCACCGACAACAATCAAGATGGCGCACCGAGGAGAGTTTAGTTTCATTCAGCGTATGGTACGGTAATGTTGAAATAACTCCCTCGTTCCTCCCTCGTGGCTTCACTACTCCGTTTGTTTACTTTCTCACTTTCTTGCCGCTTTTTTAACGTCACGTCCGCCATTTTCTGATTGGCTAACTCCGCTGTCCGTTAACTCGGGTTTGCTCTGCCCTAGAAATCAAATTGATTCTAAGGCGACCGGATGAATCTGGAATTTCCAGGCAAGGACCATGATATATCCGAGTTAGCAATTAACTGATTACAAAATTAGTTGACAATTTTTTTTAATAATAAATTATAATCAATTAATTCACATAGGTTTTTTTTTATCTTTGTTTTGTACTGGTTAAGTCTTGATTTAGTCTTAGTTTAGTCCTGGTTTAGCTGAGGAGCTACTTGGTGTAAAAGTTTAAAAGCCACTGTTGAGCTTTTACTTAATAAGTAAATAATGCTACACACCTTCTTATGCAATGTGCACAAAAGTACTGCGACGTCACAAATCCAGTCCTTTAAACAAACTTAACCAGAGCCGCTACAGGTCAGCGCCGGGCCACACCTGCCACTCACACAGAGGTTACTGAGGTGGTTTTTAGGTGGAGCTGTGGTTCAGCAAACACACCTCGTACAATTACAAGGACTGAGTTTTGCGTGTCCCTGGGCAAAACACTTCACGCACATTGCCCGCTCCAGTCACTGAACCTTTTTTAAAACATAGATAATCGTCACTCTCTTATGGAAGCGTATTGCGTTCACCTGAAAAAAAAAAAGTTTCTGTTTTAATGAGCTAAGTTAGTTCTGTTTTTATGAGAAAAGTTCTGTTTTTATGAGTATAAATAACTTGGGTTTTTATGACAAAAGTAAATTCATGTCTATCACAACCAGTAAACGTTTAGCTCATATTGAAGAGTTGTAGCTAAAGAAAGGGCGTAAATGTCCCAACGACTTCGTTTAATACGGTTTTATTTTACTCTAGGCTTGAGACACTGGAGATTGTGCTTTCGTTAAGTCATATTGACGTATAATCATTAGTTTGTCGACTCTGCGCAGACATCTCAGGTCTTTGCCATTGACTTTGAATTCCTCTCCCCCCAAAAGTGGAACAAGATAATAAGGACCATTATCCACATAAAAACATACAATTATTTTACTCGTAAAAAACAGAACTTTTCTCGTAAAAACATAAAATTATTTTACTCGTAAAAAACAGAACTTTTCTCGTAAAAACAGGATTTTTTTCTCTCATAAAAACAGAATTAACTTTACTCATAAAATCAAATCTTTTCTCATAAAAACAGAACTTTTCTCATAAAAACAGAACTTTTCTCATAAAAACAGAACTAACTTTGCTCATTAAAACAGAAACTTTTTTTTTCAGGAGAACGCAATACGCTTCTGTCTAAATATTCTAGAAAAGTAGGTGAAGTGAGGTGTGGTGATGGCCAATTTCCTTGTAATCAATAGAAAGGTTTTTGCTAAATAATGTTACTCCTCTAACATTCTATAAGCAGTGCAACACAAGGTTTACTATGCAACCTCCCGAGTTTTATAAAGAAGTTGTGTGTATATAATGTTAAACTGTAAGATGTCCTGCATTGTGACTGTAACATTTTCAAAATACAAACATTTCCTAAATAAGCTGGTGACTCTGGGACAGTTCATAATGTGTTTGGCGTCATGTCAATGCAATGTTTACTAAAAAGACACTTTTAACTGCACCTGAATCCTACAATAAAAATTAAGATCAGCCTAATCTTGTAATCAAAATGGTGTCCTGACACAAACGATGTGTTTTTTAAACAGGCAGCCGCAACAAAACCTCCAGGCCCAGCTGTCATTTACAGAGAAGACTCTGGAGTTAAGGCTGGGAGCTGAAGGTCAAAGGAAACAAGTTTATTACCGTATTTTCTGCGCTATAGGGCACACTTAAAAGCCTTCAATCTTCTCAAAAAAACGACAGTGCGCCTTATATATGAATTTATTTATGGCTCATGGAGTAATACAAACTGTGCTTCACCATAATATTGCCGTAATCGCCCAACTGTTTAACTCGGACACTGAAGATGAAGAATTTGAGGGATTTGTGGACAAGGAATGAACTGAAAAATTGAGTGTATTGTGTTGTATTTTGTTCTAACGTTAACTGAACAGTTGTGAGTTATTGTGAATAACTTAGCGGTCTCAGATTGTGTTTTTTATTCACACGTTACAACTGAACAAGTTTGGGAGTTATGGTGAACGCGTTGAATAAAGTTTGACTGACTGACTTATCTTTGTTTCGCCTTTTAGTCCGGAGCGCTTTATATGTGAAAAAAGTTTGAAAATAGACCATTCAATGACAGTGCGCCTTATAATCCGGAGCGCCCTATAGTGCGGAAAATACGCATTATTTTATTATTAACTTTAGTAAAATCCTAATTTTCTCAAAAACTGTTCACGTGTGTTTGGTGTCCTGCAGTGTGACAGCTGTTTTTCACCCAAAAATGTTCAAAATCATTTTATATGATGGGACAGGCACCACAGACATGTTAAATATTTTATGACAGGAATTCAAATTTACTAAGGATGCCCCAACACATGGTCTATAATGTTGTCATGTCATGTATGTAAAACTGTAAAAATGTAAAAGTACAACAAAATTCTACTTGTGTTTAAGTTGAGGTTTTGTTGCATTATTTGCCTTGTGCCATGTGCTCACAGGTGTCTGTGTGGTTTTGTTTGAATGCTCCGCTGAGGTAAAAATCTGCTGTTTTTAATTGGTGCCTTTAGTGCGAGTCCGCGGGTGCAGCGGCTGCATTTGTGTAACGCACAGCCAAAACAAGTTGAAACACAGTGGACTAAGCAGACAGCTCCTGCAGCCAGTTTTGACAACGTCTGAACAAAGAAAATGTGCACAAGAGCAGAGAAGACGATGATGAAAGTGCTCCTCTCAAACACATGGACACATTTTTCTCTCCACGTAAGCAAACGGACACACTTCAGGCTCTGAACTTTATTAATGCTTTTAATTTAAATGTTAGCAGGTTAGCTGTGCTCCATTTGCGTTGACGTTTGCAAATAAACAAACTCCTGCACCTTGGTCCTGTCCCGTGCGCTCCAGGAGCAGGCGGGGACAGCAGGGACATAAAGCAGCAGCTCCAGGGCAGGGTTGTGTTAAATATAACCAGGAATTAACTTAAAAACACTGCTAGAATAATGCTACTGCTGTTTAATCAAACCGGAGTTGCAGGACAGTAAATGTGAGAGCCTCGTGCGTTTAACATAAGTCGATCGGCCCATTTTACCCATCACTGATCACTTTATTTTTAGCCATTTTCGGCTGATCAGCGATCGCGGCCGATTGATTGGAGCACCCTTAAAATCCACAATTTGTAGTGAATGGTGTGATTTTTTCTGTCACACTGCAGGACATTGAATTGTGCCTAAAATTATGAATTGCTTACAAAAAGTTTGTTCAAACTTTTTATAAAACTGTTTATTTGAAATGATTATTTAATCCTCGTATTTTCCTCCCGTTACACTCACACGCCTTGTCCTCGGGGGTCAGAGTGAACCCAATTTGTTTGCCTGTTATTTAATGCATAAAATATAACTAATCAAATAATTTTGTGTTATACCTTTAGTCTTACTTCAGACCAAACCACTGACACAAAATTTCCCCTTGATTTTAGAATTTTCGGGGATAAGACTGTGTTTACATGAAAAATTATTTTTTTTAAGTAAAAGTAAACAATTAAACTAATTACTTTGACTAAACATTATTCTGACTAGTTGACATTTTACTGACAGAACTGAATAACATCCTTTATCAAATTCCTCTGCAAAACAGCTCACAGCAAAACCGACAGTGAATCTTGTTATCAAAATTCAAGTCAAATTCAAGTTTTTCAAGTTTTTCTAATCAAAACTCTTCAGACATCGTCCAAAAGCAATGTTTTGCATCAGAATTTATGGACTGTGATCAAATAAATTTATGTTCACAGTGATTTCTCACTGCAGGTAAACTGCAGATCTCTGTGCTTTAGTGTAAAGCAGGGCTCGCAAAACTACTCTGACATCCTGGAGCTAATCATTTTGTCACTCAATCTCACAAAACCTGACTGCCCCTGCCTGATGGGCGATCATAAAAACTGTAAAGAAATATGCACTTTAACATGTAAAACCCTGGGTACTCCCAGTTGTTTGTGATGCAGAGGCCTCTGGGCTCTGTACTGAAGTCTGTAGCGTTAGGCTGCACTTCTCTCTCTTTCTCAGCCACTGATCAGGAAGCACAGCTCTCCACTGTTTGCATTGAATTAATGTCCAATAAATCTTGAAATTTGTTCTTTGACACAGAATCTAGTCCAGTGAGGACATAGCAGAAACTCACAGACTCTACTTGCTGTTTTGTAAATGTATAGCAGCATAGCTTACGGTTTTTCACATTGCCAGTGTTGGTGACAAGAATCACTCTACAAACCTAAACCCCGCCCACTCATGGCAATACTGCCACACCACTGGCTCACACCACAACTGGTTCAGACCCAAAAGAGTCAGCAAGAGCCTGACTGGATGATTTTGTGAGCTCACAAATTTTACGACAATTCAGCTTTCTGTGCAAGGCCAAAACAGATCATGGGAATCTAAAAACAGAAGTCTACAGAAATCCCACCTTCAATGAGCAGTATGTCCTCTGTGGATCTGTCCATCCTCTCAGTCACAGCTGTGTCAGTGTCAGAATCCAGCACAGAGCTCAGGAGTTACAGAACTGTGCTTAGGGAAGAGGAAGTAAGAGCAGCACATGCCTGATAACGTGAAAGGCTGTGGATACCTGACTTAGGCTTTGCCAAATACAGGACCAAGACGTAACACGGAAATAAAGAACAAAGAAAAGATGTAACTGGACTTTCAGAAAAACTCTTATGCATCTGTAGGACAACATCTCCTTTCACTAACAGAGCAGAGGGTACTACACTGTCCAGTGCAGTGAAGAACATTGTGATCTGTGCATTTACTGGCACAAATATGTATTATGGAGGTAATTTTTGTTCAAGGAGAAAATAAAACCTCTCTAAGTAGTCTGGGATATTTGAGATGCGTCTTCCTCCTGCAGCTCACTGCAGAAAACAAATCCTAAAGAGCTTCACAGTCCAGTTTCACTGACAACAGACCAACAACATCAAGGAGGGATTTTTTTTTTTTTTTTTTTAGATATTTTACTTCTATATGTATTTTATCTACATATTTATGATTTTTTCTGGTATTTAGAGATCTGTGAGAGCAACAGACAACAACTGCACATTTCCTTTGGGATTATTAAGGTCTATGTCCATCTACTGCAAAACTTTGTGTTATGGAGTCAGAATTGACCCCAGAGGACTTTTTTGTTACTGTTTTCCATAAAACATTAATTATTCAATCAAATTGCTTCACATTTAGTTTGATGACGAAGAACATGCTACTGAACAACCCTGTTAATTTCAACCCATTTGATAAAAAAACAATACAGTAACAAACTTCATTTGGGGTCAAACTAAAAAACAGCCCATTGTACTCTAGGATATTATTGTTTTAGGTGGATTGGGAGGACAATAACCTTAGCTGCCACCTGATGCTGGTCTAAACCCTGCACTATTTCTCTGAATGAATAATAGATGTGTTCTGGTCTCCATCTGTCTGCGTTCAGTAAGACGATCATAACAGAACACCATTTTAATCATTTATTTATGACACTAAAGCGCATGCAAATGCCACATATTAACCTGAGAAAGCAGGGACACTGTGCTGAGGATAATAAAAGTCTGGTTAATGGCATTTTATTACAGCAGTTAATATAAACACTGTGAATAAAGAACTCAAGGGACGTTTCAAGTGCAAGTACGCGGCCATTTATGTTTTGATATTACTTATGAAATACAAGACGCCTGGGCACAATTGGAGCAGCCTGGACACAGAACTACAACTACAGCAGCCTCAGAGGGTCAGAACTACAACTACAGCAGCCTCAGAGGGTCAGAACTACAACTACAGCAGCCTCAGAGGATCAGAACTACAACTACAGCAGCCTCAGAGGGTCAGAACTAAAACTACAGCAGCCTCAGAGGGTCAGAACTACAACTACAGCAGCCTCAGAGGGTCAGAACTACAACTACAGTGGCCTCAGAGGGTCAGAACTACAACTACAGCAGCCTCAGAGGGTCAGAACTAAAACTACAGCAGCCTCAGAGGGTCAGAACTACAACTACAGCAGCCTCAGAGGGTCAGAACTACAACTACAGTGGCCTCAGAGGGTCAGAACTACAACTACAGCAGCCTCAGAGGGTCAGAACTACAACTACAGCAGTCTCAGAGGGTCAGAACTACAACTACAGCAGCCTCAGAGGGTCAGAACTACAACTACAGCAGCCTCAGAGGGTCAGAACTACAACTACAGCAGCCTCAGAGGGTCAGAATCCCTCTTCTGCCTGAGTGTTGTTGACATGACTGACGTGAGACAGAGATGGCGGAGTCTAAATTATTAAAATAATCATCAGACAGAGGCTGCTCAGGTTGCACTGGTTTGCTTTATGCTTCTATAATAGAGGCAGAGCTAATTACCACCAGGGCATGAGAAAGAAAAGCTGTGTCACTATCTCTACATCTAGACTGGTGTGACAAGGAACCAAAGATATTTTTACTAAATATCAAAACAGAAAGAGGTAAGTGGAAGTATGTGGGGATTTTCTTGGCAAAAATCAAAACAAGAAGCACTCGTCCTCCCTGTAAAATGGTAAAGACTTATGTAAAAACGCTGCTGGATCCTGGTCTAATACTGACCTTTCCTCAAAAATCTGACCACAGTAATTTATTCCTAGGGGGAGGTAACAATATTTAGGCTTCAAATAAGCTAAAACGATATTCAACCTCCTCACAACCCACTTCTGGGTCACATCCCACCATTTGGGAAACACTGGAAACCTGATTTTGGCTCCCAATCCGAGTTCTGATACCAATCTTTTTTATTATTATGTTTTGCATTTTGTAATAACACCTAACACATTGCATAGTTACATTTGTATGCAAAATGTCTGAACAAAACAACAGTAAAGCATCTTTTAGTTTTAACCTTCTCTGCTTCTAAAGACCACATCTATTATGATTTAAACAGCAAACAAAGCCTGGGCAAAAGACACTTACTCAGGAGCACCTGGCTCATCTGCACATAAACAAAGTCTTGCTGCTGCGCATCACACTAGGACTGCACAATATATCGCAAAATTATCGTTATTGCAATATCAGCAATATCTGTATCGCAATAATATAAATTTAACGCTATGGTCTTCCATCTGACAGAGAGTTACACTGAAGAATCATTTTCCACCAGAGCCTTAAAAAAACGTGTTGTGACTAAATAAAAATGTTTTAAAAGTCCAGTTTTAGTAGTAATTTAAAGATATTAGAGAGAATCTTTAGAAATTCATTGGTGTATTAGAAAATATAATAATAATATTAATAAACTGTGGACTCTGTGGGACTTAAAAAACCTCAACCAATCGTTTTCATCATGAGTACGTTAACCATTGTTCCACAGACTCGCCAATCATTCTGACTTCCTGGTTTCGGCGATACGTGCACGTTCTTGTGCCTGCGCATGAGTACGCAGTATGTTTGTGTAGTCCGGCGCGAGCCTCATCGTAGCGGGGACAGCCTGACTTCGAAGAGCACAATGGCTCAGGAAAACCGTGAACCGGGCGGTCGCAAAAGGAAAACTGTTTTTGAAGTGAACCAGAGGAGGAGGAGAAAAACTGTAGAAGAGCAGAATAAAACCCGTGTGGTTCTTGGCGATTCTTTTAAAGCTGAAGGAACAGAAAGGGCTTCAGACGATGTACTGGTCGTCAAGTTTCTGCTGGACAGGTTCGTTTATCTTATCTTAAAAAAAAATGCCTTTTTTTTTAATCTGTTGAACCATTTCAACTGTGCAGCAACCGTCAGTTTGCTAATGCTACCAGTAGCAGGAGGACAGATATTTGTGCTGTGCGTGTGATTAGCTATGTGTGGGGAACTTGGTCAAAGGTTGTGCAGACAAACAATGCAGGTCCAGGTTGAGGTGAATCTCTGCTGATGCCGGCTGTAAACAAACACTCGCATTTCTACGCTCGTGCACGGCGCTGTGGAACAGTGAAGGGCGGGGCCTGACGCATGCGCAGTATTCAAAAAAGGACAAACAGTCGCTGGTTTGTCAGCAGTCGAAAAAAATCCTCCCTAATATCTTTAATTAATTTAGTCCCAGCTTAGCCTTGTTTTATTCCTGGTTTAGTCTGTGTTAAATTTTGATTTTGTTGCTGTTTTGACTTGGAAATACAGGAACTTACATTTTTGTGAAATGTAGTGAATTTAACTTACTATGTTCGAAAAGTAGGCTTTATTTTCAAATATCGCAATAATATCTTTATTGCAATTTTCAACATAGTTATCAAATATCACATGTTTTCTCCATATCGTGCAGCCTTACATCACACCACGGTACTCACTTTTGCCAAACTGCTGCCAAAATAAAGGCATTATAGAGCTAACACGGCTCCTTTCTCTGTGATTATTAGTAGGGCTGAGTACCGTTAAACGATACTTTTGTGGTATCAAAAAAAAGTTACAATACTACCGGTATAAATTATACTTTTTTTTTTCATTCGGTGCCAAGTTTCAATATCTAGTGGGATCTTTAATGTTCCTTTGCATGTATGAATCAAATAAATAACAGAATAAATCAAACAAACCACTGGTTTAAATTACAGCTAAGAATTTTGCTCCAAAAATGTGTCTTTTATTCAATATTACTGTGTTTTATGATTGTTGAAAATGAATTAGCTCCCCATAGGTATCAGAAAAAGTATTATTCAGGTACTGGTATCGAAAACCAGGTATTGTTTAAGAACTGGTATCAAAAATATCTGAACAGTACCCAACTCTACTTTAGAGTTTTTAGCGTCTGCAGAGCGTCTACAGTCAGTATTTAAGCTGCTCTGGGCGCTAACAGTAGTATTAGCCACAACACAGTGAACTCTGCAGCTCTTGGAGACTCCCTCTTTTTGACATTGTCCAAAATTAAAAATGTAAATAAATCATTTGTTTTTTTCGTCCAGCCCTACTGCGACATGTTTGGTCACATTGTGGTTGTTTGTGTTTGCAGAAGACGTAAAAGACAACATCAGCCCGATAGACTGGGACATCTCTAATTGTGATATCGTCATTTCCAGGAGTATGCCACAAATTGGTTTAAAATGTTCTAATGACGTACCTGTGACGGCGTCGAAGAACTCGTCCTCATTGCTCATTTTCTGTAGTCGGTCGTTGGTTTGAACAGAGCCGGACTTTAGCACATGATCCCCTTTGGAGGCGACGCCAACACTTGCTTTGGACCAAGACCTGTTTGTCGAGGCCTCTCTGAAGCGTCCCCACAAACAAACTTCAGAGCAGTGATGACCACTCTATATCCCAACGTATATCACAAATCTTCCAAGAGTGATGGATCAGTTGAAGAGGGATGAAGCGAGTCTTTGGTTAGGACGGATTGTACCTGTCACCTGTAAGGATAAAACAAAATAACATCAGCACTCACCAGCAGCTATACAGTTATCTTTGTTGTTTACATTGACAATCATTAGATAAGTAAGGTTCCACGCTGTTGTGTGATAAACAGAGAGGTCCAAGGTCAGCCAAAGCAATAATGAATGCACGTGTTTGAGCAGCTATTTGCAAACAGTTGCATTCATAATAGGGCTGCACAATATATCGCAAAATTATCGCAATATCAGCAAATGCAATATCAGTATCACAAGAATCTAAATATATCACAATAACGCTGTGGTCTTCCATCTGACAGAGATTTACACTGAAGAATCATTTTCCACCAGAGCCTTAAAAGAACATGTGTTGTGACTAAATAAAAATGTTTAAAAAGTCCAGTTTTAGTGGTAATTTAATTAATTTAGTCACAGCTTAGCCTTGTTTTATTCCTGGTTTAGTCTGTGTTAAGTTTTGATTTTGTGGCTGTTTTGACTTGGAAATACAGGAACTTACATTTTTGTGAAATGTAGTGAATTTAACTTACTATGCTCGAAAAATAGGCTATATTTTCAAATATCGCAATAATAACGTTATCGCAATTTTCAACACAGTTATCGAATATCGCATGTTTTCTCCATATCGTGCAGCCCTAATTCATAAGCAAACATTTCCTATATGTTTAGCTTGCTTTTCCACAGCAAACAACTGCTTAGGCTAAAAACCAGTTTTACAACTCCTACGCCAGTGGTTCTCAAACTTCAGAAAATAGGACAAAACCAGGACTTAAACTTGGACTAAACCTGGACTAAAAACTAGACTGAACAACCACATAACTTAAACTGTGCCTCCATCCGGGCTAAGCAGCTGTCTACATTTCAAACTGAATCCTACCTGTGCGGGTTTGGTGCTCCATGCATGGTTTAGAAAACCTGGACATCACACAATTGTCAACCTTTTTAACAACACTGTGCATGGACATGTGACTCAAGTCAATCAAGATCATGCACGCTACATGAACTGCTCATTAAAGAAAACATAAAAGGATGAGAAATGAGCAAAGAGTGACTATGACTGAAGAGAATGAATGAGTGCATTGGTAAGCGGAGTAAAACAGGCTGTAAATAAACTACAAAAGACTCCTGAGTAAAACCAGAAAAAGCCTGTGTACCACCAGTTTGAGGACCACCTACCTCCACGCAGAATGGCTGTGGCCTTGTGTTAATTCAGACATTGTGACATCTTTAAATGGTTAAAAATATCTCCATAGTAAACATGGCACACAGTACGCCATACAGTTTAAATTTGAAATCAACATTCTTGCACACGTTACAAAATTTTCATTGACATTGAGGGAATATTTCATCATATTGTGCACTTCCAGCAAAAAATCAAACTCCTCTACAATGACAGTCATTCATTTTCATACATCTTCCACTTATTCCTGTTAAAGTTTACCGGTGAGTGGAACCTACCCCAGTACCTCACAGGGCTGACACAGAAACACACACAGACAGACAATCATTCATTCACTCTGACATTAATTCACTAGGGGACATTTCGATCCTCCAGTTCACCTGTGCATGCGTGTGTTGGACGGTGGAGGAAGAGGAGAGAAGCCACAGTAGGCCACCACATTAACACACTGTGTAATAACACCATATTTATATTTATAATATTGATACCATGATACCATATTGGTTGGAGGAGAGTTTCTGCCTCAAGTGGAGGAGTTTAAGTATCTTGGGGTCTTGTTCACAAGTGAGGGAAGGATGGAGCTGAGTCTGACAGGAGGATCAGTGCAGCGTCTGCAGTAATGCGGTCGTTGTATCGGTCTGTTGTGGTGAAGAAGGAGCTGAGCCAAAAGGCGAAGCTCTCGATTTACCGTCGATCTACGTTCCTCCTCTCACCTATGGTCATGAGCTTTGGGTCATGACCGAAAGGACAAGATCCCGGATACAAGCGGCCGAAATGAGTTTCCTCCGCAAGGTGGCTGGGCGCTCCCTTAGAGAGAGGGTGAGGAGCTCGGTTACCCGAGAGGAGCTCGGAGTAGAGCCGCTGCTCCTCCACATCGAGAGGAGCCAGCTGAGGTGGCTCGGGCATCTGTTCCGGATGCCTCCTGGTCCCTCCCTGGGGAGGTGTTCATGTCCCACTAGGAGGAGGCCCCGGGGAAGACCTAGGACACGCTGGAGGGACTATGTCTCTCGGCCTGGGAACGCCTTGGGGTTCCTCCTGAGGAGCTGAAGGAAGTGTCCGGGGAGAGGGATGTCTGGGTGTCCCTGCTTAGACTGCTGCCTCCGCGACCCGGCCCCGGATAAAGCGGAAGATGGATGGATGGATGATACCATATATAATGAAGCCTGAAATTATTCATACCCCTGACAAATTCTGACTTAAAGTTACTTTCATTCAACCAACATGCCACTTTCTGTTGAAATGTAAAAAAAAAGCTGAGAAATATTTTGATGATGATACCTCTGCCTCCGCAGT
Source organism: Bostrychus sinensis (assembly GCA_020698575.1). Taxonomy (NCBI): domain Eukaryota; kingdom Metazoa; phylum Chordata; class Actinopteri; order Gobiiformes; family Eleotridae; genus Bostrychus; species Bostrychus sinensis. Next base: position 3,093,340 of record CM036250.1, on the reverse strand, counting down.
TTTATCCTTCAAACAAGGGTTTTAGCATCTGTGTGTTAAATATTTAACTAATCGCTGAGCGCGGATGCGGGATATTGTTGTGTCAATTAACTAAAGCCGTCACTTGGCACATAAAACACAAAGTCATTTTCAGTTAGGTGTATCATTCTTCCTTCATTCCTCGATCACAATGAAAACTGAACTCTTTCTGTAGCCACGGCCCTGGGGCAGGCTGACAGACACATGGCTGATATTCTGCGCCTACAGCCTCTCCGTCCACCAATCACACATCCACACTGACACATTAATACAGGCGAGGCAGGTGAAGTGTCTCCTGCAGTGCTCAGTGCTTTTAGCGGGAATCGATCTGCCAACCTTCCAGTTAGCGAACTAATGGTTCTACCTAATGAGCTACTGCCGCCCCTGACCTCATAAAAAACAGCTTAATTAGCAGCACAAACACGCACATCATACACAGACAACAAAACAACAATCTAACACAAATCAACTGAGAATAAAATGTTGATCTGAGCTCATATAACCTGACCATTCACCTCAAATACTTCACTCCCACTAAAGCCTTTTGCAGGTCCAACAGCTTTTCGTCTTTTCTATTGATTTTTTTCTACACCAATGGTTACAAATAAAGCATCCTGATCTCATTATCCGCGCACAAAAATGAAAATGCAGCCTACCATGACTCTGCAAACAACTCATCACTCAAAAAACCCATCTCTCGCCGCTCAGTGATCACAGTCTCTCCACCTACCTTTACAGCCCTCTGTGACACGACTCTATCTTGTTCATTCCCTTCGTACGAGTGTGGCCTGGTCTGCACCGGCTCCACGCCTTAAGCACAACTGAACTTTGAACTCCAATGTCCACAATTGATAAGAGGCAAAGAATGCTATTTAGTCAATTTAGCAAACAGTGGTTCTAAAATGGTTTAATAATAACCCAGTTTTATCCCTGATCATCTTATAATTCTTAGTTTTCTAAATGATTTTACTACAACCACAATGTCAAATTTTACTTTATTGCAATTTATTTTATTGCAATTTTCATTATGTGTGAAATTATAGCACACAGAACTTAAAATTCGCCTGACACAATAAAAACCAGTCCAAATCACAACCGCTGTAAATGTTAAAACAGCTTTATGTAAGGAACACAAGGAGTGCAATTAGACTACTACTTTGTTTGCCATAAAAATAAAAAACAACAGTATTTTGTTGGTATTTTCTCCAAAATATAAAGAAAAAAAATACGCCAAATGTCGTAAAAAGCAGCACAAAATTTAGCCCAGTGCTATTTTTTCCAGCCCAAGGTGTCCCAACTGTTCACTTGTCTCTATCCTCTGCTGAGGCACAACACAAACTTAGTTGCAGTCAGTTTCTGTTCGAGTTTAGCTCAGATTTTGCCAATATTCTATACTTAGTCTAGAGGTACGAGGCGAGTGAGGGAGACGAAAGAAAAGGAGTAGCAGCACCATCAGACAACATATTTTTGGTTAAATATTAGTACTGGGAGAGCGGACAGAGCTCTGAGAAGTGGAGGAGCCGCTGTGTAACGCTGGAGAGATTTCTAGAAGTGGCGTATTGCTTTCTGAGCAGTTTCAAGCATAGATAATACGCATGAGGTGCTCCAAGAAGAGACACAAGATCTCCCTGCCAGATACCTTATAGTTTCTTAAATTCTTACAGCTCTCTTATCGTGACAATAGAACAAGGGTTGGTTTGTTGTTGGTCAGTATTGACTATACTTCAAAAAATGTTAGGGTCAATAATATGCCAAGAAAGAAATCATTCTAGAAATCACTGTCAAGAATATTTTTAAGATTCTGTATGACAGGGGTCGGCAACTTTGAATAAAGCCGGGCAAAACAAACTAAAAGCCAGACATACAGTTCTGGGTCATGGTTCCTAGGCAGCTCTATATGAATATATTATATTAGCAATGTTCAATTATGTATACAAAATATATAGATCAATAAATAAAAACCTTAAATATATCAAATGTAGAGCAGTAGTTTGTGTAAAGCTGTGAGGAGGCAGCCGAGCGTCAGGCGTCACGTTTCTGATCAAAACACAACTGGGACCCAATCAGCTTTCAGTGCACGTGTGGACAGGACACCATTTCCCATCATGCATTAAGTGTTACGTCAGAGCGAGCAGAGTGGCATCTTGGACACAAAACTACCCAGCATGCACTGCGCACCGATCGATGGCGACACATGATAGAATGCTTGCACCCATGACTCAGAACTGTATGCCAGGGTCTTACATCAGCATCATTCTTTAATGGCTTCGTGGAGTATAATATAACCACTCCAATTACAAACGAGGCAAAGTGCTTCCTTTTCCATAAGTTAAGTACAAACAATCTGCTGACATAATCAGAGTTATTGATTAATGTTAAATGTAATTGTTATTATTAGAATGTTAGTTTCAAAAAGGATTTTTATAAGCATGCTCAATGTTTGTTCTCTTATACTAATGGAATCAACACTAAAGCAATCAAATATTTTCTCTCAATTGAGGGCATCTCTTGCAAATGCTGTCTTGCAGCAGCCTTTCTTAACGCAGATTTCACAAAACCAAAGGCTAATAAGTAATAGCAATTACCAAAAGTGGAACTCAGCTGAAACATTGATGTGGGCCAAATTCTCTACCATTGTGAGATATAAAAGCTTTGTGGCTCAGTTGATAGAGCATTTATCCCAAAACTAAAAGATCATTGGTTTGAGTCTTGGTCTGGGCCACTATATACACTTTACCATTGTGATATGCGGTCAATGCCTTGGCAGAGGTCTGCGCTTTCTGAATGTTAGTCCTGCAAGTTAAAACTAAATTTGCAGCTTATCATAAAAATATATTTAAACAAAGGAGCTACAAAAAAAATGGACATTTCCTTCCGTCAGCAGGAGCATTCCCTGATCTGAAATCTGCTGATCTATGAAACTAGAAAGCAGCACAAGTATTTAAGAACTGTTTAAGTACGGACGTTTGTCTTGTGAAAGGGCTGCGTCGAGGTTTTTGTAGCAGAATGGACGATAATGTCTCCTATCAAATGTATTTCTTGTTTCTGCTCAGAAAGCTCAGCACTCGGTGTCCCTGGCGTCACCGGAGCCAGAGGTCACTGCAGCACCGGTCAAGGACGACAGCGACCGACGAGGAGGAGGTTTATAAAAGGCAGCTGGTCAGAAATGGAACAATAAGAATCCATCTCCATGTTTTATCAAGTCAGATTTAAGATATTTTTAGGACTTTTCAATGCCACTGAAACTGAATACTAGAGCTGCACAATAAATGGCAAAATTATCGTTATCGCAATATCAGCAAAAGCAATATCTGTAGCGCAAGAATCTAAATATATCGCAATAACGCTGTGGTCTTCCATCTGACAGAGATTTACACTGAAGAATCATTTTCCACCAGAGCCTTAAAAGAACATGTGTTGTGACTAAATAAAAATGTTTAAAAAGTTTTAGTGGTAATTTCCTTAATTTAGTCACAATTTACTCTTGTTTTATTTCTAGTTTAAGTTTTGGTTTTGAAGCTGTCTTGCGTTGTGAATACAGGGACTTACATTTTTGCTTTCAATGAATTTAACTTACTATGTCAAAGAAGTATAGGCGCTATTTTAAAATATCACAAAAATATTATCGCAATTTTCAACATAGTTATCAAATATAACATGTTTTTTCCATATCATGCAGCCCTGGATTGGAGGCAAAAAAACAATAATTGGTATGGATTTTACATTAAGTCATTTTCTGTAAAGGAGCTATATTCTGCTTTTATTCATATTTCTAACCCAGTCTTGGTCACCTCTAGAACAGCAGCATGTTTTACAGCCTTTAAAACCATTATGTGACTAAAAGTGAACGTTTTTAATAAGTACTCTACTGGTGCCATAAAGAAACAGGTGAAGAGACCAGCAGAGGGCAGCAGAGGGCAGCAGAGGGCAGCAGAGGGCAGCAGAGGGCAGAGTGCTGCCATCTTTTGAACACAAACTTTTTGTCTGATGCCATTTTACTTCAAAATCAAAAATGTCTGCGAGGAATCAGTGGAAACTAGGGGCGCAACAACTAATTGGTAATCGATTATAATCAATTATTAAAATAATCAACAACTAATTCAGTAATCAATTAATAATTTTTTAGAATATACATATCATGTGCTGAGAGAAGTGGTTTTATTGCCAAGTCAGAGCAGTAAATCATTACGAAACATTTTGTGCTTTATCCAGATGTCCTCAAGTAGCAAACTTGAAGCTTCATATGGGTAAAATTTTGTAAAAGATCACATATTTTCTTGCACTTCTATAACTAATTATTAATTGATTAATCATAAAAATAATGGACAGATTAATGGATTATATAAATAAATAATCCTTAGTTGCAGCCCTATTGAAAACACAACTGTGTTTTGTTTTGTTTTTTTTCATAAATGAATGAAAGCGGACTGGATATAGAGGGATTGTCGATTGGTCAAAGCTTCCTGGAGTGGGCGGAGATTTGTGAAACCAAGTGTTGTGAGGCCTGGGAAACTAAGCGCCAGAGAATACAGGATTACTCACAGAGGTGTGAATGAAACAGAGCACAACTCCAGGTCTGTTTTTGATGAGGGAACAACATTATAACATGGGAGAAAGAGAGGAAAAGGACATTTTGCAGAATACAGTGCTTTAAGTCCACCACAGCAACGCGAGCCAGAAACCACAAAGCAAAGACTACCTTCCTTAAAATCTGGCAGCTTGAGGACTGTTTTTGTTCTGTCACACGACACCGTCAGAAACCTGAACACAGACCGGTTACATGCAAAATGCTTAATCACTATGATTCATTGATTCAAGTCGTAGCATAAATTCTTAATCAAACACACACACAAATAGATCTTACTCAACCCCACGCCTCAAAACCACAATATCTCAGTGTGAAGCAACAGGATGTTTCCAAAGACTTCCTCAGGCCATCAGAAACACAGTTTTACAATTAGTCAAACCAGCAGCACTGAGGAAGACCTCCTGTGTGGAGTTACCTCAAAAAACTCCGCTCAGAGTGTGTCCTGAGGCTGAACTTAGCCTTTTCAGGTTTCCAGGAAAAGGTTACTAGAGTGCAGCACTGAAGGACTCTGGGAAATCTGTGGCAATGAACCGATGACAGAGTGATAACTCAAAAAAATATGTTTAGATCAGAGGTGTCCAAACTTTTGTCAAAGAGGGCCTGATTTGAAAATGGTCAAATGTTCGAGGGCCAACTGTAATTCCTGATATTGTCAAGTAACTGAACGCACATACATTATACATTCAGTGCACTGTTTTATAAGCATTTGGTTTTTAAAAGCCACATAATTATAAATTATTTTCTCTGACAAGTCCCAACAAAATAATATCATTCAACATAAAAACTGCAATTACTTTTCAATCAACTAATTTGAAAATACACTGCATAGTGTCATAGATGAGATGCACAAATGTACAGACAAAGCTATGGAAACACTCTACGGCAGTGCTGGTGGCCATAAGTAATGTAATTTGTCATTGAAGCTGAGGGCCAAATGAAATCGTCTGGTTTAGATGCTCTCTTTTTTTCCTTAATTACAAAAGCAAGTTGGAGCAAGGGCTAGGACAATAAACTAGAATTCTGGACTCTGTGAAGACTGGTTGCAGCATGAGGTGAAACTGGTTAATTCAAATTCAAATTCAATTCAAATTAAAAAACAACTTTGTCCCCGAGGGGCAATTTAAGGCAGTTCAAGGCATGTTGAGCAGCAGGGCATAACACACACAAACACACACAATACACAAACACGTAACAGAGTTGAGCAAAAGTGCACTGAGTGGGAGTGTTAAAAAACCTAAAAAGAGTTATAGCAGCTTGGTCCTGGAGTTGAGGAGCATGATATCAAAAGATTGGTGATGGTTAAGATTAGAGGCTGTGTTGTAGTTATGGGAAACTGGTCATGTTCATTACAATGCAACCTAGGGCTGCTCAATTAATCAAAATCGCAACTTAAACTATCGCAATTAGCAAAGGCTGCAGTTATTTAGGTGATACTATAATGTCCGATGCAAAGAACAAATTGTCCCATCCACACTGGATCTGAATCTGTATAAATCTGGCTAAAGCTGAAGCTCAGACCTGACATGATGTGAAAGCCTGTGATTCCTTGTTTTAGATTAGCAGTAAATATTTCAGTCTTCTCTCAAGTGTCAATGCTCTATCATCACCTGCTTAAAGAGTAAACTGTGAACTGAACATTGATTTCACAAAATACATTGCAAATCTCATCGCAGCCACAATATCTGTCAGAAAAATCGCAATTAAATATGTTTTTCAGAATAGTTCAGCCCTACAATCTAACAAAGAAATCAACACAGTAATATTACAAAAGCAGAAATAGGTGCTCAACACAAAAGCACAAAATATTTTAAAGGAAAAAAAAACACAACTTTTTTTGCAAACACAGTAAAATCAAATACAAGTCGGTGCTACTGTCCCCAAACCTGGCTCCAACCAAAAACATTCTAGCCCTTTACACACAGCACCGTCCTTGAACCCTCTGCTGAAATCTTAAAAACTGCGTGATTGTTCAAACACAGGGAGTGCTGTGATTTGTAAAGGATATCTTACTTTGATTCTACTGTGCACTGATCAGACTGTCAGTGGTTTGTAGGTAGACGAACAAGTCTGTCTACCTTAATAATATCATAATTAAAGGACGTTTAATAACTGTTTGCACAGGATCTCATTACATGCAAAGGATTATCACATTTGGCCCTTGGCCCGCTAATACATTTCTGCTTTGGCACTCTGAGGGAAAAAGGCTCCACTGCCGAACAGAAATAAGCAGAAGACAAGAGTGACAGGAGTTTAGGCAACAGTTGTAATGGAATATCTGAAAAATCAACTGCGATGACTTCTTAATCAGACTACTACTATTCTTTATAACAAAGTAAAGAGCAGCAAGCAGCAGTAACGGGACATCCCAGCAGAGTTTACCTTTCTTTCTAGCCTTTCTGATAACTTGTACTCAAGTCTTTACTGCTCCCATCACAATCAAACATGATTCATCCACAGACATGAAACATATGAGATCAGAGCCTTTGTTAAACTTTATCTCAACAACAAACTGCTATGCTCTGTGTGTTCTGCCACATTTCTATCAGAACCAGCATTAACTTCTTCAGCAGTGTGAGCTCCAGTAGTTGCTCTGTTGGATGGGACCCCAGGGCCCTCAGCCTGGACTCCCCATATGCAGCACCTGTCTCCAGTTCACCACTGTTCCCTTCTTCTATGAACCATTTTGATAAATCCTGACCACAGCAAACCAGTGCTGTGCACACAAAAAAGCACCCCCTCGTGGCTTTAACCTAGTGTGTGCTCTTCACTGCTCACATGTTTAGTGAGTTAGCTTCTTTTATCAAAAAACAGCAGATCGCTAGCATGTAAGTGACTTGACCCATGAATGTCACACAGACGACTCGTCAGACTTGTGTCACAGCACATACAAAGTTTTGTTAAAGCAGATCTCAGTAACTTTTGCCTTATTTTCCCCTGTAGAGCTCTCCCTACTTTTGGGAGTACAGCGCTGTCATAAATACTCACAAGACTCATATTGTGATCCCTTGCTTGGCTTTACTTTTGTTTTCCCCTCCGTGTAAGTGTACAATGTTTTTTCTGCCATTTGGCCGCTCTGCCACAACAAAAATCAAGAACTAAAGCCATTTCTAGCTTGCTGTTTGGCTCTAACCGAGATGTCAGTGACGCTCAGATTTGCAAGTGTCACTTTTGGCTCAGAGACACCAAGGCGAGATGCAGGATGCTTCATTTACACCAGAACAACTCATTTAATAATCACACAGGCAGGCTCTGAAACTGTTTATCTAAGGTAAAAAGTTACTTAGTTCTGCTTTAATGTAGGCTATTTAGGCAAATTCGCATAATCGTTTTGGATTTTGTAGGAATAGTATCTGATACTGTCAACTTTATGCCAAGAAACGGAGGAAACAAGCAGGATGTGTGCTTTCATTCGTCTTTATTTTCTGATCTCAGATGTAATGTGGCAATTCAAAAAACTAGGGCTGCAACAACTAATCGGATTAATCGATTATAATCAATTATTGAAATAATCGCCCACTAATTTAGTAATCGAATAATCACCAACTGGGATATTTAATAGACTCTGGCACATGCCATGTTCTGTGAGAAAAGGTTTTATTACTTAGATAAAGCAGTAAACTGTTAAAAACAATGCACATTTTGTGTTTTTGATTTAAAATATCATGTATGCATTACAGATGATATTTTATGTATATATGCTCTATATAAACATCTTCAAGAAGCTTGATGGTAGCTTTGTCTGATTTAAATTTGTAAAAATTAAGTGATTTTTGGTAGCATTATCACCAATTTTTAACAAAAACTATAAAACACCTCAAGGTTTTAACAATTTAACTCGTGCTTCTCTATGCGATTATCTGACAGATTAATCGATTGTCAAAATAATCATTAGTTACAGCCCTACAAATAACAAATAATGGCAGGCACCAGTCACATAAACTGGCGTTCAATATTCATTACATTATTCACGGAAAGCGCAGAGAAATTTTACTTTAAATCTTACGCACGTCACAAGCGCTGCAGTTCTGGACCCAGTCGCCTACAGCCGTCACATCTTCGTCACTCAAACCCCATTTCTCCTTCTTTCACATCACCTCTGAGGACAAACTGTTCACCTCCTCCCTGATATATCTCACCTTCTAACAGGTGCCATGACAAAGAGACAGTCTGTGTAATGTCTGATCAGTGTGACTCATTTCCCCTGGAGTCTAAGTTAATGTAGTTAATATTTAGTACCGTATTTTCCGCACTATAAGGCGCACCTTCAATTAATGGCCTATTTTAAAACTGTTTTCATATATTGGGCGCACTGCATTATAAGGCGCATCCACTAGATGGTGCTGCGCTAAAGGGAATGTCAATAAAACAGTCAGATAAGTCAGTCAAACTTTATTAATAGAATACAAACCAGCGTTCTTACAACTCCCTCGTTGAAAACTAGGGATGCACAGATACCACTTTTTTTCAAACCAATACGAGTACGAGTACTTCCATTTGAGTACGTACCGATACGAGTACTTATATAGGGGTAACTTTATAGTTTATACAGTCACACTGCTGTATCTCATTCATCCCATACCGTGTCGTCTTTTTGCCGTCTGTTCCCGCTCTGCGATGCTAAGTTATTTTTACAACAGAGTGGTTTGAACACAGCTAACCATGGCTAAAATTAGCTGAATATGGACATGTTATACCTCATTTTAAAGCTTAGATTCTCCTCTATTCAGTCGCTAAAATCATTTTAAAGAGAGATTGAGCATCTGCGCATCACCTGCGGAGATTCGCCATTACATACAGGAGCTAACAGAATTAGCAACGGTACTTCTTATGTTTTATCAGACAACAACTGCTTCAGACTCCTCGCTTATATCATTTTCGGGACAACTAGGACAACAAAAGGACAACTGCTTAAGTTTTAGGACTCACGTATGATTTGGGATAAGTCTGGTTGAGCAGAATGTAGAGCCAGCTTTGCTTTTAAAACCTGTCACTTCGGCGACGCCCCCTGAATACGGTAGCCATAATTAACCAACACTGATCCATATATAAGGCGCATCGGATTATAAGGCGCACTGTCGGTTTTTGAGAAAATTAAAGGCTTTTAGGTGCGCCTTATAGTGCGGAAAATACGGTAGTTTCAAAGCAATTAACACCAGCACGTCCTGTTCTGTTAATCCATTTATAACAACTGGACCAAAGTAAAAAGAGTCAGTTCAAACTTTTTAAGCAAGTAAACTTTCTAATGTCATTAATGAAAGATTTGAGAATAGCTGTAAAGACTGACCTACTTGAGCGTGCTTGTCCTAGTGCACTCCCTGGCTCTTACTTTGGACACATGTTTGCTCGCCAGTGGTATCAGTAATGATGCAAACCTCCCGTCTCTCCTCTCGAGCGCTCTGATTGGCCCGGAGGGAACGTCAGATCATGTTGTGGTGGTGTCTCCCTGAGGTTGTTACGTAAATCTGACAGACACTGGGCCAAGGACACACCTCTAATCTCAGATATTTACACAGGGGAAGTCCCGCACTGTAAGTTAATGAAGGAATACTGTCTACAGCAGCCATTCCCAAAGTCAGGAGCGTCACGGCCCTCTTCAATTTACCAAAATCCCACACGGACCCCGACAATACAACTTCCGTCGATCCCAAATTTGATTATTTTCATGTTTTTCTCCATATATTTCTATAAAAACATTACAAAAGACACTGACTATTGGCTAGAAAGTGTTTAAAGTTATATTTTTAAACAAATACACTGTAAAAACTATAAAATGCTGCAAAAACTCAATAACTCAAGGCAAGGGATCCCTCAAGATTTTTGGGGCCAACTCAAAATCTCAAGTTTTTCACACCTTTACTTAATTTGATGTTCATACGTCTAAAAACTTTCTAATTTTTAAGTTTTTCTCTCTATCATTATTTTTTTACTCATCTTACAGCCAACTTACAGAGTTCAGAAAAAGTTATTCTTTTGTTAAATGTAGTATATTTAGTTTTTATTATCAATAATACTTTTTCTGAGCAGTGGAGTCAGTTTGCTGTAAGATGAGTTGGAAAACGTAAAGATAGGGAGTAAAACTTAAAATTTCAAGTTTTTAGATATATGAACGTTAAATTTGGTGAGTAAAAAAAATTAGTTGTTGAAAACTTGAGATTTTGAGTTGATCACCAAAACTCAAAAACCTTGAGGGATCCTGTTGCCTTGAGTTTTTGTAGCATTGTTTTTTACAGTGCATTTCAAACTCAATTTCTTTTTATGTACTTAATATAGACAGCCTCTGGGGGCCCCCTGCAGTACCTTTGTGGACACCACTTTGGGAACCACTGGCCTACACAATATTCTGATGAGTGTTTAAACTTGTTCAGAACAGCTTTAAAACTATAAACTAGTAGGATGTATAAGTAAGGAACGCACTGTACATTTTGTGCTTTTGATTAAAAATATCTTGTGTGTATGTCTCTGTCCAATTGTCCTCAAACTTCGTCTGGTTCACATTTAGGTAATTTTTGGTAGAATTATCATAAAAGGAACTATGAAACCCTTACATTTTTAATCACTTTACTCTATCCAATCACTATCCAATTATTAATCGGAACAATAATCAATATTTTTTATTCATCATCCAAATAATCGTTAGTTGCAGCCCTAGTTTCAATCCAATCCACTTTATTTGTACAGCACATTTTACAAACAAAACAGTTTCCAAAGTGCTGCACATAGAACACTAAATAACAATAAATTACTCCATTCAGCTCCACCAGTCCCCATTAAATAATAAGAACCAGTAAAACCAAATAAAAGTAATACAATAAAATAACAATAAATAAATGCCAAGAATTAAATAATAAAAACAAAACAATAAAACACAATAAAAGACAACAGAGGACCACACAATTCACGTCGAGTTAAAAGCCAGAGAATAAAAATGAGTCTTAAGACGAGACTTAAAACGTGGGAGACGTGGGAGAAAGAGGAGAGATTGTAGTTGGTTATTAGTCTAAATCAGGGGTCTCCAACCTGTAGCTCGTAGCTCAGGAGCTACCAGTGGCTCGCAACCACTTTCCAAGTAGCTCCCCAAAGGCTTTATGATTCCTACATAGGCCTGATTAGTCAAACTTCATTTATCACTTGACAAACTTGTTGTATCCAATCAAATTCAAAGGTGCCTGCCTTATGAGATGTATATTGGTGATTGTGAGACGTACCACCTTCGCACAGTCAGTCCTCTCAGTCAGAGGCTGTAACATCTGGAACAACATCCCTCACACAATCAGAGAATCTCCTACATATAACACCTTTAAAACTCACCTTAAAAAATGGTTCAAATCTAATCAACACTGCTCCTATTAGAGACGTTCAGACCTCATGTTACATGATACACATACGTATGTAGCATGTACCATGATTGTCTGAACAGACTCATATTTTACTGTTGTTGTTGAGCGGTGCATGCATACATATACGTATGTAGGCATGCACCGCATACATTCACCCTGCAACCTATACTGCTGCTGTTTCTTACTGTCACTGTTATGTAAATATGTAAATATGTATGAATGTTTTAGGACCCGAGGACACTCTGTAAACTCCAGTGTCTTGGTCGTCTCCGAGCGGCAGGAGACGACCAACACATGTGGATTGAATTGGCTTTAAACTAAATTAACTTTACCGTATTTTTCGCACTATAAGGCACACCTAAAAGCCTTTAATTTTCTCAAAAACCGACAGTGCGCCTTATAATCTGATGCGCCTTATATATGGATCAGTGTTGGTTAATTATCGCTATCGTATTCAGGGGGCGTCGCCGAAGTGACAGCGGTAAAAACGGTAAAGGGGAATTCCAGTCCCAGCTGTTCATGTGTGCCATAGGCGTGTTTATGGATCCTGCCGCAAAAGAACAAGGAGGCGCGGCCTTTGCTCCATCTCAGTAGAAGAGTTGCGACATTGAGGGGACAGAAAACTGAGCGCTCGAACGCTGTTCATGTAGCTTTGAACTGCGACAAATGGAGTTGGAAATACATTGTTTTCAACGAGGGAGTTGTAAGAACGCTGGTTTGTATTCTATTAATAAAGTTTGACTGACTGACTTATCTGACTGTTTTATTGACATTCCTTTTAGCGCAGCTCCATCTAGTGGATGCGCCTTATAATGCGGTGCGCCCTATATATGAAAACAGTTTTAAAATAGGCCATTCATTGAAGGTGCGCCTTATAATCCGATGCGCCTTATAGTGCGGAAAATATGGTATATTTATTAGAGAACTACAGCACTTTAAAATGACTGTATGCACTTTAACCACATATGCACTTTATAAATAGGCACTTTAGATCACGTGGAATGTGAAATTTTTATGACTTGTTGAATTGTTTAATTGTTGTTTGTCTTGTCCTGTCTTAAATATCAAGGGACTACGAATGAAAATTAGCTGTATGCTAACTTTGGCGCATTTACACGTATTTTTTACTGGTGTTCATTAATGTGCATTGTCCCTTTTAAATAAATAAATAAATAAATAAATAAATATGTGTCGGATCTGAGCTGTAAGCATGTCAGTTGCTGCATACAGGGATAATAAAAGCTTGTACAGGGGAACTAAACCTTTTTGTTGTTTTTATGAAAAACGCGAGTTGTGGACACCAACATTTGTACATTTTCAGGGAAAAATAAAATTTCTTTGGTTGAATGTGTCAGCCCTATAACTAACCGTCCACTGTCTAGCATTTAGCGCCTAAATCCCATAGTTACTGGAACAGACTCCAGCACACGTGAGCACCAAGAGGGAATAAGCAGAAAAAGGTGCACAAGTAGCTCTCTGCCATTTACTTTATATAAAAGTAGCTCTCAGAGGAAAAAAGGTTGGAGATGCCTGGTCTAAATTAAAAATATTTTATTGCTATAATGTTGGAATCTCCGAAAAGGCTAATGTAAAATAGTATTGTAGAAATGTATAAAATATTTCAACAACAGTAAATATATTTTTCCATGAATTCAGCTTCTACTCATCTGTCTTTGTCTCTGACCAAGTTATAAGACAAGATAAAACTTTATTGTCTTTCTCCAGCTGAGACAGGAATTTGCATTTCACATCATAAATTCATAAATTACAAACGCACGAGGGCTGCACTAAGGTTTATTTTAAAAATCTGCTAATCTGTTTTTTAATCAAGAGGTTGTAATCACATTTTAGAATTTGAAACACTCACAGTTTTTAGAAGAAATATCCAAACAGTAAATCCACAAGAAATTCAAGCTGATCATTTTTTGTTAGCTCCTGGCTCCGAACCCGCACCATAATAATCCTGTGGCTAAAAGCAGAGTCCACTGACAGCAATAACGCCTGTGTGTCTAAATAATATCACCACTTTTTGATGTTATAGTGAAGAAATAACTTTACTTTAGGTCATGTGTATGCTTTGTGCCAGGTTTTGTTTCATGTTTATAATTTTTTTTCAATTTAAAGTGCTGTCTTAGTAATAAAAACTTCTCTTTCAGCACAGTCTATATATACACATTTATGCACATTCTGTAAATGTTCTTTAATCGATTAATTGGTAGTCTTTAACGATTATTGATTAATATATAATAATTACGAAGGTTTTTTTATAGTTATAGGCTTCTATCGTGTATCTTTACTTGACTGTACAGCATAACCATCAATTGTAAGTATAAGGGCTGCACGATAAGGAGAAAACATGCGATATTCGATAAATATGTTGAAAATTGCAATAACGATATTATTGCAATATTTAAAAATAGAGCCTACTTTTCGAACATAGTAAGTTAAATTCTACAGAAGCGTATTGCATTCACCTAAAAAAAAAAAAAGTTTCTGTTTTAATGAGCTAAGTTAGTTCTGTTTTTGCCTTGCCTTAAAAACACCTGCCTCTGTGTGAACCTCCGTACCTGCCTTAAACACACCTGTCTCTGTGTGAACCTCCGTACCTGCCTTAAACACACCTGTCTCTGTGTGAACCTCCGTACCTGCCTTAAACACACCTGTCTCTGTGTGAACCTCCGTACCTGCCTTAAACACACCTGTCTCTGTGTGAACCTCCGTACCTGCCTTAAACACACCTGTCTCTGTGTGAACCTCCGTACCTGCCTTAAACACACCTGTCTCTGTGTGAACCTCCGTACCTGCCTTAAACACACCTGTCTCTGTGTGAACCTCCTGTACCTGCCTTAAACACACCTGTCTCTGTGTGAACCTCAGTACCTGCCTTAAACACACCTGTCTCTGTGTGAACCTCTGTACCTGCCTTAAACACACCTGTCTCTGTGTGAACCTCCGTACCTGCCTTAAACACACCTGTCTCTGTGTGAACCTCCTGTACCTGCCTTAAACACACCTGTCTCTGTGTGAACCTCCTGTACCTGCCTTAAACACACCTGTCTCTGTGTGAACCTCCGTACCTGCCTTAAACACACCTGTCTCTGTGTGAACCTCTGTACCTGCCTTAAACACACCTGTCTCTGTGTGAACCTCATGTACCTGCCTTAAACACACCTGTCTCTGTGTGAACCTCCGTACCTGCCTTAAACACACCTGTCTCTGTGTGAACCTCCGTACCTGCCTTAAACACACCTGTCTCTGTGTGAACCTCCGTACCTGCCTTAAACACACCTGTCTCTGTGTGAACCTCCGTACCTGCCTTAAACACACCTGTCTCTGTGTGAACCTCCTGTACCTGCCTTAAACACACCTGTCTCTGTGTGAACCTCCGTACCTGCCTTAAACACACCTGTCTCTGTGTGAACCTCCGTACCTGCCTTAAACACACCTGTCTCTGTGTGAACCTCCGTACCTGCCTTAAACACACCTGTCTCTGTGTGAACCTCCTGTACCTGCCTTAAACACACCTGTCTCTGTGTGAACCTCCGTACCTGCCTTAAACACACCTGTCTCTGTGTGAACCTCCGTACCTGCCTTAAACACACCTGTCTCTGTGTGAACCTCCTGTACCTGCCTTAAACACACCTGTCTCTGTGTGAACCTCTGTACCTGCCTTAAACACACCTGTCTCTGTGTGAACCTCTGTACCTGCCTTAAACACACCTGTCTCTGTGTGAACCTCTGTACCTGCCTTAAACACACCTGTCTCTGTGTGAACCTCCTGTACCTGCCTTAAACACACCTGTCTCTGTGTGAACCTCTGTACCTGCCTTAAACACACCTGTCTCTGTGTGAACCTCCTGTACCTGCCTTAAACACACCTGTCTCTGTGTGAACCTCTGTACCTGCCTTAAACACACCTGCCCGGCTCATTCTTCAGGTCGTCATTAAGTAAAATTTATTTCTAACCAACTGGAAACATCCCTTGTATTAAAGAACTTTTAATTCGTCAGAGTGTCAGAGAGCCTTGGATATTTTTCTTCAAGCTTATGGAGAAGAAACAAACTGAATCAAAGCCTAAAGGGGTTACAAAATACTACACTTATTTGTGACATTTTGGCACTCTTTTTGTTGGTTCCAAGCCTGGATAAATGCACAACTATTTCTTTAGCTTGCAGAAACTAAAAGTAAATTTGGATGGCTGTCTAGTACGTAAGCAACAATATCCATATCTCACGGTGCGATATTATCACAGTATTAAGGTATTTTTTTGCGATATTGTGGAAATGGTCACAATAACTTAATTATTATATAAAAATGCCACGCCAAGGCCTTGGAGTAATTTTTCTAGGGCCAATGCCGATGGCCGATAAACACTGCTGATTTTTTGGGCCAATGTGAGACAGATTTTCTTAATTTTGTGAAAGAAATGACTATGATATAGCCATTTGTTTTAGTAATGTTTATTAAAACGCAAACAAATGTGTCAGAATTGGGCAGTTTTTTTTTTTGTTTTTTTTTAGAAAACCAGTCAGTTCATCCCAGTCAGACTCTGTGCAGGTAGAGCTTGGGGAGAGCTACAAAATGTATTTTTAATTTTTTGTTCTACGAGGTTCTGTTCCAGAGAAATGAGCAAGACACAAAGCATTTTGGCATGTTTCCTATGAACAGCAGAGTAAGAGCCCACACTGCTACAAGACGACCGGAGAAGCTGAATGTAGGGTTGCAAAGGAGTGGAAAAGTTCTGGCAAATTTCCGGAAATTTTTTGGAAACTTTCCATGGGAAGTTAAGCATGGACATTTTGGGGCTTTTCAAATTTGGAAATCATAAATAAATAAATAAAACATTATAATCCAACCTGTTTTATAGAGGCTCAGTCAAACAGAATGGAAATTGTTCAAAAGTGAGGACATGTGCTGAGCTGACACATTTTAATCAGTGGAAAAACACCACATTACATTAATCTGCTCAAAAAACAGCACCACCCCCAGTGGCCAGCCTGGGAACTGCAGCCAAACTAGTGTTGGTAGGCAGGTTACTACATGTACCGCAGTTACTACATGTACCGCATGTTACTACATGTACCGCAGGTTACTACATGTACCGCAGGTTACTACATGTACCGCAGGTTACTACATGTACCGCATGTTACTACATGTACCGCAGGTTACTACATGTACCGCAGGTTACTACATGTACCGCAGGTTACTACATGTACCCCAGGTTACTACATGTACCGCAGGTTACTACATGTACCGCAGGTTGCTACATGTACCGCATGTTACTACATGTACCCCAGGTTACTACATGTACCGCAGGTTACTACATGTACCGCAGGTTGCTACATGTACCGCAGGTTGCTACATGTACCGCATGTTACTACATGTACCGCAGGTTACTACATGTACCGCAGGTTACTACATGTACCCCAGGTTACTACATGTACCGCAGGTTACTACATGTACCGCAGGTTACTACATGTACCGCAGGTTACTACATGTACCCCAGGTTACTACATGTACCCCAGGTTACTACATGTACCGCAGGTTACTACATGTACCGCAGGTTACTACATGTACCGCAGGTTACTACATGTACCGCAGGTTACTACATGTACCACATGTTACTACATATACAGCAGGTTACTACATGTACCCCAGGTTACTACATGTACCGCAGGTTACTACATGTACCGCAGGTTACTACATGTACCGCAGGTTACTACATGTACCGCATGTTACTACATGTACCGCATGTTACTACATGTACCGCAGGTTACTACATGTACCCCAGGTTACTACATGTACCCCAGGTTACTACATACACCGCAGGTTACTACATGTACCGCAGGTTACTACATGTACCGCAGGTTACTACAGAAAACAGCCGTGAGTTTTTAAATTCGCTGATTTATTTTGCAATTGCTCAATTTCAGCGCAGCCAACATGGCAAAGGATCATGGTCTATGTAGTTCTCTTAGCATTTTTACCATGCCGGTCTAATAAAACTATGTATTTTTGCTCTGGGAACCTACCGTTTGCTACCGCACATCCCCACCGTCCAGGCCACACAATTGAAGATAATTACATCAAGCATCTCAGTAAAGATTGCACGCCCTGGGAAAAGAATGGTGGCCTTTCAAAAACAAAATGCTTCCAGCTAACAATTCATCAAAACACAATCCATCATTGAATAACTTAATATTTAGTTGTGTTTTTGTCTTCAAATCTAATCTATGCTTCTCTATATAACATTAGGCAGGATATATCCGTCCAGCCCCCGGACAGAGAGATGCAAACACTCAAAACAAGACCATTACCAGGAGCTTGTTTCAAATGTCGGGGCACCACAAAATGTCTCCTGATTGGACCAACCACGTCGAGTATGAAATCAAATCCACTCCAAACTCATCACAAGACCAACCTCTGTCTCCGCCTGCGTTTAAGTGGCTTTTACCCCAATGGAGACACTTATGACACTTCCACAACAGAGAATAAGACTTTGCTCTGAACTAAACTAACCACAATATTAAATGGTTTCTTTAAGAGTGATGCGCAGAGACCAGATTTGACTGGTTCTGAGGAAAGTAAACATGGCGACTTGGGGAAAATAAAGCATTCAAAGATGAGAAACCGTCACCTGAACTAATGCAAGTCGTTAAATTTACAGCTACAAGATGTTTTTGGCCTTCGCTGAGGACAAGCAGCGATTCAAGGACTGCAAGGTCAGGCAATGCAAGGTCTATTAGAAAGCTTTTCCAATAGCTGTGGTAAATATAAGCTTGTGAATATACACACAAAAAGAACCTGCGGTACAACCTGGTGTCATGGAAAACTCGCCAGAAAGCGGCACTTTGTGGTTAGCAAAACAACAAGTGAAAGAGGCATTTATTTCTTGATTTTCGTCATGACAGAGCGGCAAAATGGCAGAAAAACGTGTTGTACAGGTACGAGAAAAAAGGAAAGTAAAGCCAAATAAAGGCAGGGCTGCACAATATATCGCAAAATTATCGTTATCGCAATATCAGCAAATGCAATATCTGTATCGCAAGAATCTAAATATATCATAATAACGCTGTGGTCTTCCATCTGACAGAGATTTACACTGAAGAATCATTTTCCACCAGAGCCTTAAAAGAACATGTGTTGTGACTAAATAAAAATGTTTAAAAAGTCCAGTTTTAGTGGTAATTTAATGAATTTAGTCACAGCTTAGCCTTGTTTTATTCCTGGTTTAGTCTGTGTTAAGTTTTGATTTTGTGGCTGTTTTGACTTGTAAATACTTACATTTTTGTGAAATGTAGTGAATTTAACTTACTATGTTCGAAAGGTAGGCTCTATTTTCAAATATCGTAATAATATCGTTATCGCAATTTTCAACATAGTTATCGAATATTGCATGTTTTCTCCATATCGTGTAGCCCTAGTATAATGCTGCTGTTTTAGGTTGGCCAGGACTGCCTTTGTCATGTGAATTAGACTTTTTTGATTAAATAATGGTTTAAGTTTAAAAATAAATAAAGAAAACACACACTACAACTGTCAAAGGATGGATGTAGTTTTAAGCATGTATCAAATCAAAAGACAGGGCTTTCTTTTTAATCCTAAAATAAAATGCTTTAATCCATTTCTGACATGATTATATACATAGGGCTTAATCCGACTCTCACAGCGCTCACATGGCTCTTTACTTTCTCTGGCCCTAGAGCAAAGTGTTCCAGTGCAAAGCTTTGACAGAAACGCTGCGCTGTGTTTTCTGCCACTGCCCGAACCATGACTCAGCGAACGGTCGCCAGAGTGAGAGCTGCTGAGGCGAGAGGAGGACAACAAAACAAACCTGCACACACGCACACGACTTCATCTTCCTCGAAACTGCAGCGGAGTGTCCACCCAAAAACACAAACAGGACACTCCCATCCTCACCTCAGTCACGGCCACAAGGAACGAGTTTGACTGGATTCTTACCTCGCAAGTCCAGCGCAAGTCAGTGGTTGTGTTGGCATAGAAAAGGTTCAAATATAGCAACAAGAGAAAGTGAAGTCGACGCTGGAGGTTCATGACGCAGTGTGTTCCACTGCAATTAACAAAAACATCTACTGCACAGCTAGGGCTGGGTGCTGTTAAACGATACCTTTGTGGTATCAAAAGAAAAGTTACAATACTACTGGTATCAAAAAAATGTTTTATTTGATATCAAGTTTCAATAACTAGTGGGATTTTTAATGTTCCTTTACATGAATCAAATAAATAACACAGAATAAATCATGCAAACTACTGGTTTTAATTCACAGCTACAAATTTTACAACAAAAATTGGTCTTTTAGTCAATATTACTATGTTTTATGATTGTAGAAGGTAAATTAGCTCACCATAGGTATCAGAAAAAGTAGGGATGCACTGATACCACTTTTTTTCAAACCGATACGAGTACGAGTACTTCCATTTGAGAACTCGCCGATACCGAGTGCCGATACGAGTACTTATATAGGGGTAACTTTATAGTTTATACAGTCACACTGCTGTATCTCATTCATCCCATACCGTGTCGTCTTTTGGCCGTCTATCCCCGCTCTGCGATGCTAAGTTATTTTTACAACAGAGTAGTTTGAACACAACTAACCATGGCTAAAATTAGCTCAATATGGACATGTTATACCTCATTTTAAAGCTTAGATTCTCCTCTATTCAGTTGCTAAAATAATTTTAAAGACATATTGAGCATCTGCGCATAACCAGCGGAGATTCGCCATTACATACAGGAGCTAACAGAATTAGCAACAGTACTTCTTATGTTTTATCAGACAACAACTGCTTCAGACTCCGCGCTTATATCATTTTCGGGACAACTAGGACAACAAAAGGACAACTGCTTAAGTTTTAGGACTCACGTATGATTTGGGATAAGTCTGGTTGAGCAGAATGTAGAGCCAGCTTTGGTTTTGTCTCTGTACAGTTCACTTCTAAATCCTTCCACACGTCTCTCACTGTTCAGTTGAGAGGGGAATGTCCCATGACAGTGCTGTAAAGTGGTATCGGTTGTTGGTATCGGCCCACTTTTATGAACACGAGTACGAGAACTTGGTCAAGGTATCGGTCCCTAAGAAAAAGTATCGCTCAGGTACTGGTATTGAAAAACAGGTATAGTTCAAGAACTGGTATTTAAAAAATCTAAACAGTACCCAGCACTATATACAGTGGCTTGCTAAAGTATTCATAGCCCTTAGCATTTTTGAATACTTTTGCAAGCCACTGATACTAAAGGTCCACTATTCTAAATCAACTTTTTTGAGCTTTGTATGTTGAGGCTCTACCCTTCTCCAGAGCTGAAAACGCTCGGTCTCACGGCTCTACTTGGACACGTGAAACCAGGAAGTGCTCCTGCGCGTTTCTGAAGTCCATACACTCTCACGAGACTCGTTCTGATTATTTCAGCCATAAACCGCTGTCACTACAAAGAAATCAGCTCAGAAATCTATCTGTTAGCATCATGTCGCTAACAGTCATGCGTCCAGTTTCCACTAGAGGTCACCTGATATGGGTTTTTCTGCGGCCAGTGCTAAAACCAATTCAGAGCAGCTGATTTTTTTGACTAAATTTTATTTAATATAATAGACAGTTGTATTAGTAATGCTTATTAAAACACAAACGTGACAGTGAGAACAGTTAACGATGATAATTTTTGAGAAAACCAATAAGGCAATCTCAATCAAACTTGCAGTGTGAATAGAGCTTGAGGAGAGCTACAAAATGCATTGGAATTTTTGTTCTATGAGGTTCTACGCCAGAGAAACAAGCAAAATCTTTTAATATCCGTTTTGAGCTTTTCAGGCTGAAGTAAATCGTTTTTTGGTGTTTCCTATGAACTGCAGAGTAAGAGCCCAAACTGAGACAAGATGGTTGGAGAAGCTGGGGTCCTTCAGTCACACGGAACCCAGACATGTGCAACAAGACTTTACTGAAACGACTTTTACCTAAACAGTGTTACATTTTGCCCTCTCTTCCACTTCAGTGTGATAAAATTTACCTTTTAGGACTTCTCTTGCAAAATCTCTGTTGTGTTTCTTCATTTCAACCACAAAAGTCACCACCTTCACCAGCGCTCCGAGGTCTCACAGTGCCTCGTCTCTCATGTTTGAACATTTACATTTGTATACGGTTCTATTGAAGCTGCTTCTTTCGTGTGGAGACCGTGGCTGTGGAAACTAATGACGGGGGTAATTAAAGACGCCTTTGGGAGGAAGACAAAACAAAATGAAAACAAGCCGTGAATCCCAACAGAGCCAGCTGGTGTCTCATGAAACAGTAATGAGTTCTGCTTCCATATCGAGGTATAGACTGAACATACGCAGACGAGGATGTTTGTGGAAAGGACAACCAAGCCGACGGCGATATTCAGCTTTTATTTATCTTTTTAAACCAATCTTGCTCACCTACAGTACAGCAATGCACGTTTTACTGCTTTTAAAAAACATTATGCGCTTAAAAAAGTGTTTTTTCAACTGGTGCTGTGAAGAAAAAGGTGAAGAGGGCAGAGCTGTTACACGCTTTCTACTTCCTTAAACTTTTGTATGATGCCATTTTACTCCAAGAGTAAAAATGTCTGTGAGGAATCAGTGAAAATAGAGCTGTACACTGTTTTTTTAGATAAATGAATGAGAGCAGGGCTGCACGATATGGAAAATGCGATATTCCATAACTCAATATTATTGCAGTATTTTAAAATAGGGCCTACTTTTCTGATACAGTAAGTTAAATTCACTGAAAACAAAATTGTATTCACAAGTCAGAACTTAACTCAGGCCAAACCCATAGTAAAACGAGGTTAAATTGTGACTAAGTTAAAAGATGGATCTTCAGTGTAAATCTCTGTCAGATGGAAGACCACAGCGTTATTGTGACATATTTAGATTCTTGCGATACAGATATTGCGCTTGCTGATATTGCGATAATAATTTTGCGATATATTGTGCAGCCCTAAATGAGAGCAGAATGGATATAGAGGGCTTTTTGATGAGTCAGTGCTTCCTGGAGTAGGCGGGGCTTCATGGTGGAGGAAGATACAGCCCCTTTAAGCAACTGACACAAGATAAGACAGATAGCTAGCCTTGAAAGGAAATCCTATTATACATAATAAGTCCAGTTGATCAGCACTACATTTGTGGCTGTGTAAACAAAACTTACCAAAAAGAAACTTGCTTTTAACTACAGGGTAGCTCCAGGTTTTGTCAAGCAAATTTAATTTAATTTAAGACCTTCAATGCCACTTAGAGTGACATTTAATGCCAGCATCATCAGCAGCAGTGCAATAATCTATGAATTTTACAATAGGACATTTTTCTCTGAAGCAAGGGACAGGTGTTGCGCATTATCTTGGTTATAAACACTGATACTGTCATCGGAATGCTTTATGAAGACAATCGATGTTTATTGTATCTGTTTATTGTATCTGTCCGTAATCAAATAAACTATAAATTAACTCAAGAATTTTATTTTAAAAGCCTAATACGACTACTGCAGTTACGTTCTGCATTAAAAAATCTTAAAATAAAAATGAAACATAAAAGCAGTCATGGCAAATGGCAATTTAAGATCTGGATAAACAAAATTGAATACCTAGCTCTAAGATTTAATACTTTTAAAGCCTTGATTTTTACCACATCAAATTTAATGCCATTTTAATGCTTTAAAGACCTTGAGGCTCCCCTGAACTAATTTTAACTTTGTAAGTAGCTGCCTCAAGGGGCTTTAAATATTTCGAGCAGGAGTGTCCAAACTTTCTTCAAAGAGGGCCAGACTTGAAGATGTGCAAAGGTCCAAGTGCCGACAGTCACTTTTGATTTTTTTCCTAGGAACTCGATGCACGCTGTATTTTCTTTTCAAAAGCCAAATAATTATAATTTATTTTCTATGACAACAAAATCTAAAACCAGTTCCAACAAAATAACATATTTGAACATTAAAAAAAAAAATCCTCCAGGTAAATTTTAGCTCAGCCTGATTTTATTGAATAGTTAGCCCTGACCTTGTATAAAAATTGTTGTGTAATTTAGAGACACAAGCAACTATTTAGAGGACAGAAGGCAAATTGAAGTAGATGAGATGCTTAGATACAGCTACAGAAACACTGTATGAAAATGCTGGTGGGCCATTACTCATACATTTTGTTATAGAAGCTGAGGGCCAAATGAAATCTTGTCCCAGACTTTGGACATGTCTGATTTAGAGTTTCAGGACAGCAATCCTTTTTTACCAATAATGTTTATGTAACAGAGGTCGAAATGGTCTCTCCGTTTGCACTTTCACCAAACCAGGTTCTTCTGCAATATTAGTTTAGCCTTTGAGTATTTGTAGTGTTTTGTGAGCTCCTCCCAGAGTCAATGACCTGCAGCAGGGCCTCGTTTAGCCCTGGACTGAGTCACAAATGCACAGAGAAGTCAAACAGGAGAGGGAACATTCTTACTCAGCACTGCACCACCGCTGCAGGACAATTCAAACACGCTTAAAACACGAGCGAGAGGGATGTTTTACCTGCAGAGGACCAGAGAGACGATCTGTAGACTGCAAGGTGAAACGTCTGACAGAGAACTTGGTTTACAACTGTATTCATCCAAACAACTACGGCACACAACAACAAAATGTCTACTGTTAAGAAACAAGAAAAACAAACTTGATTGCAGTAGATTTTTTGTTTAATTTTGTAATTTGTAGCTATGCACCCACATAGATTAACTCTCAAAATATAATAAATGTCTTTTTCGTTTTGGCCCTCTCTGCTTCTAATATAAAAAGGTTTATTATAACCTATGCACCATAAAAAGACTTGGTACTAGAAGCAAAAACAGGGCCACAGATCCAGTACACTACACGGCTTTTGCCAAACTGCTGCCACCTGCCAAACGAAGACATAACAGAGGTAAGACAACTCCTTTTTCTGTGATTATCGATGTTTTTAGCGTCTCCACAGTCAGTATTTGAGCTGCTCTGTGTCGCCTTCCACAAGCACAACATCATCCGGAAGTGTGAGGGTTAGCCACAGTTTACCCAGGAGCTGATTCACATCCCTAGGGTCGTCCGCATCAGTGAGGGCCCCACCTGGACCCTCAGCTGCCACACAGCTGGAGGAGACAGCTGGAGGAGAAGTCCTTTTCTCTCTCCACTGCTATCAGACTCCTCGACATCTGACAGGAGCCTATAATCATGGGCTAACTCATTTACTGCACTGCTCACTTTTACACTTTTTCCTCTCTAATTTACTTTCCCAGCTCATCTTTTACATCTCCTATTGCACATATTTGCGCTACAGCTGACATTTATTAAAGTTATCTCTGTATAACAATGTTCATAATTCTATTGTACAGTATTTTTATTTTCGCGTGGCCTTTTGTTAAGCGCCTCATCTTAGATTTTGTATAATATTTATCTAGTTTTTTTTATTGTGCAGAGCGAAAGAAAGACTTTCATTGTACAGTGACACGTGTTTCCATACTGTGCTCATGACAATAAACTCTTTGAATCTTGAATCGAGCAGCAACAGTAGCCACAACACATTAGACAGTGCAGTGGAGTGTTTATTTTCTGAGTCTGACCCAAACCTGACCCAGGTCTATAATTACACGTAAAGGTTTCGGGTCTGGGTCGGGTTCGGAAAGAACGTGGATGGACTTGGGTCGGGCTGGATTTTTTTGGGCCCGATCAAAGCTCTACAGTGCAGCGCTTAGAGGACGCTGCTTCTGCTTAATTTGATTCTATGATATGTCTACTTTTGATATTAAATTAAAGCAAATTCAATCAAATTAATTGGCTTTATTGTCCAGTCCTACTGTGGACTCCTTCACCCATCAGACTTCTACCAACACTGCTCTTTGGGTGCACCATTATTGGCATCTGTGTCCTTACCATTGCTGGTATGTTTCCTTACCTTTTCTAACATTTGTGTCTTATCACTGTTAGTACTTGTGTCCTGCAATCTATGCAGCTATCTATTATTTAAAATGGACTTGCCTGAAATGCCTTACTATTTTTTGTTATTTATATTTCTGGAAATGTAAATATGTTTTGTTATTATTCTTGTACGAGCAGGAAGCTAAAAATAAGTTGTTTTGATTTGTTCTATGTAATATAGGGGTGGGATTAAATAAGTTTTCTTCCTGCCACTCCTTTTCGAGCCTTAAAAGAAACAGTTTTCAATGTAATTATGATTCTGTATGTACTGTATAGTTTGTCTTCAGATGCTCGAAACAAATAAAGACTAACTAACCAAAGTTTGATTTTAAAAGTCATAAAAGTAAGATTTACCTGGGACTAAAAATGACTTGAGAGGCTTGGCTCCCAAATCTATCTTGCTTAGGGCCTCCAAATGCACAAGACCAGCTCTGGGCACAGCTGACGCACGTGCCTCAGTAAGAGTGGTGTATGGAGATGCCCCTGCCTGTGACTGAGGTTTTCACTCTGTTATAGTTGTTGCTTTTACTGTTTGCATTATGTGTGTACCTGCCGTGCCAGTTGTCTTGTCTTGTGATGTTGTAATGTTTCTGTGTCTTGTGTTCTCGGGGAAATAAAGGTTTTTATTCATTCATGGGACCATTTCTGGTCTACTTCACCCATCAGACTTCAACCAACACTGCTCTTTAGGTGCACCAAAGTTTGATTTTAAGCTCTGATCTGACCATTTTGTGAAGCATGCAGAGTATAAATGTCTGCCACATGGAAAGGCAAAATATGATGTAAAGTAAAGTAAGTAAAGTCCTATAATTGTCATCATTACACATACAAGGAGTACAACTAAATTACGCAGATTGAGGGTTAGTCCTGAGCCGCAGCGACTGTTGCTGTGATATGAAAATAGGCCTAAACAAAAGTAACAAAAGAACAACATTTTTGCTTTTTCTGGAGACAACTACCGTCCTTTACAACTCAGTCATGTCTGTCGCTCACATAACCCACGCACAGATGAGACACAAAGCATTCCACAGAGGAACAGAGGAGCGGGCAAACTACAGATACAACAGGAAACAGTGTGCGACAGTATCAGTTTGAATATGAATACTTTAACAATGAAGATCAGGTTTGAAAGATCAGTATCTGCCACACTGACACTTACAGACTTATATTACTGGACACAAACTATTCAGTCAGAAACAGTCAATATTTGGCCACTCACTGTAAGAGAAAAACAGTGACATTATCCACATCCAGCACATGTTCAGAGACATTTCAGAAACTTCTAAACCAAACATTAGTAAGATCCTGTTCTCTCTCATCAGTCTTCAGGAGCTGGGTGGAAAGTTTACTTAAAAAGAAAGCATTTATTGCTAATACATATTATTACTATGATTACTACATATTTTGTCAATGAGATAAAACACATTTTATAAATGTATTTGAGTAGAACTATATGGTAGAGAATGTAATCAGAAAGTTTATTTTAAGTAAAAAATACTTAAAGTCTAATTACTTTACTTGATTACTTGCGAGAACTTACATTACTATGGACCAGTTACTCTAGCACCTCAGGAAGTATTTGGTTCTTATCTAGTCTCTTCTCTTTAGTTTAAACCATGACTAAGCCAGGACAAACACTGCATTAAACCAGGACAAAACCGTGTTTAACTGAATCTAAATCAGGGCAAAACCAAGACTAATCCAGGTCTAAGCCAGGGCTATACCAAGACAAAATCCATTACTACACCAGGACAAAATTCAGGACAAAACCAGGTCAAAAACTAAGACAATATCAGGACCTAGCCAGTACAAAACCAGCATTAAACCAGGACTAAACCAGGGCTAAACCAAGACAAAACCAGGGCTAAAACAAGGCAAAACCAGGGCTAAACCAGGGCTAAACCAAGACTAAACCAGAGCTAAACCAAGACTAAACCAAGACAAAACCAGAGCTAAACCAAGACTAAACCAAGACAAAACCAGAGCTAAACCAAGACTAAACCAAGACAAAACCAGAGCTAAACCAAGACTAAACCAAGACAAAACCAGAGCTAAACCAAGACAATATCAGGACCTAGCCAGTACAAAAGCAGCATTACTCCAGGAATAAACCAGGGGTAAACCAAGACAAAACCAGGGCTAAACCAAGACTAAACCAAGACAAAACCAGAGCTAAACCAAGACTAAACCAAGACAAAACCAGAGCTAAACCAAGACTAAACCAAGACAAAACCAGAGCTAAACCAAGACTAAACCAAGACAAAACCAGAGCTAAACCAAGACTAAACCAAGACAAAACCAGAGCTAAACCAAGACTAAACCAAGACAAAACCAGAGCTAAACCAAGACAATATCAGGACCTAGCCAGTACAAAAGCAGCATTACTCCAGGAATAAACCAGGGGTAAACCAAGACAAAACCTGTGCTAAACCAAGACAAAACCTGGGCTAAACCAAGACAAAACCTGGGCTAAACCAAGACAAAACCTGGGCTAAACCAAGACAAAACCTGGGCTAAACCAAGACAATATCAGGACCTAGCCAGTACAAAACCAGCATTACACCAGGAATAAACCAGGGGTAAACCAAGACAAAACCAGGGCTAAACCAAGACAAAACCAGGGCTAAGCCAAGACAATATCAGGACCAGTCAGTACAAAAGCAGCATTACTCCAGGACTAAACCAGGGCTAAACAAAGCCAAAACAAGAACAAAACCAGAACAAAAACATCATTAAACCAAGATTAAACCAGGTCTGAGCTGGATCTGAACCAGGGCTAAACTTGGACTAGACCTGGACTAAAACTAGGACTAAAACCAAGCTTAAACCACCTCTGAATGACAGATGCCTTGTTTGTAAACCAGGTGTTCCCGCTGCGTGTTTACAATCGTGCGTCCGACGAATTCCACCAACGCCCACTTTTCACGTCCAATTTCACGCCTTTCAGCTTTTTTCCCACAGCCAAACCGCTTATTTCTCCCCAAAATATCTCCAAAATAATTTCATTATTATTATTAATATTATTAACATGTTCAACTCACAAAGGCAGATCCCAAAACGCAACGCTATAGTAAAAACTCTCCCCTTTTAGCGCACATTACGGAGGGAAAACAAGATAATTTTGCTGATAAAACTTCAGAAAGGAGGGCAATGGGCGTGAATAATATTAAGCTAATTAAATTTGTAGCTGGGAAGCTTGGTGTCAACGCGAAACAATCACAAACACAACAACTCTGACAGGAGGACGCCGAGGCTGCTTTTTTTTTTTTGACAGATAGCGCGTTAGCATTAGCAGGCGGGCTAACTTAAAAAGAAAAGGAGGCTAACTAGCACAATTAGCATATCTGTTTTCTTTTTTTTTTCTGCAAATAAAAACGCCTGATTCGGGAAGGAAATGGGTGAACGTGAGCACGCGGATGCCACGTTTTGAGAGCCCCGTGTGTCTTACCTGGGCGCTGCGTGAGAGCTTTGGTCCGCGTCCAGGAGGAAAGATGAAGCAGCAGCAGCAGCAGCGGAGCCGAGGCTTGACACAGAGGCGGAAGTGAGCGGAGCGTGAGAGGCGGGGCTAAGGCGGTGACAGACGCGACGCGCAGCCAATCAGAGAGGGGAGATGAGAGGCGGGTAGCCAATAGGCAGGCGAGAGTGGGCTAGAGACAGGAGAGACAGGAGTATAAAAGAGGCAATAAAAGCGAGGGTAGAGGTGGTCAAGCTGTGGTAGTGGGCCCTCTGGTGGTACGCAGGGTTAGTCTGGGGGTGATGAGGAGTCCAAGGCCTGGTTTAGTTTCATTTAGAAGCTGTTTTGTTCCTGTTTAGCCCTGATTTAGCCCTGTTTTTTCCAGATTAAGTCCTGGTTTGGACTTTTTTTCTGGTTTAAATCTGGTTTGGACCTAGTTAAGTCTTGGTTTAGTCCTAATCTTGGTTTAGACCTGATTTGTTGGTTTTATTCCTGCTTTAGCCCTGAAGTAGACCTGGTTTGAATGAATGAATGAATTTATTGAACATAAATACAATATACATTAACAAAAAAATCCCCCAAAATTAGAGTCAATAATTTAAGGTATACAGATAACAAATATACATTTCATATTTTTAAAGAGAAAAAAACAAAATATTTAATGTTCAAAAGGAGCAGAATGAAGCTAAGCTTATTTATTTCTTCCCTTTTTTTACAATTTATCCATGATCATAATCAGCAATATGTACAAACAAAATCTACTAAAACTTCTTACACAGAGTCAGACAGTTTCCAAACAAAACACTGGTCCTAGTCTTGGTTTAGACCTGATAAAATCCTAGTTTATTCATAATTTAGTCCTGTGTTACACTGTAAAAAATATCTGTAGATTTCATGGTAAAAATCTGTAAAATCTCAACAGTAAAAGACCGTAGTTGATATATCGGTAAAATACTGTTTTGGTTACGGTAATTAACTGTAATATTAAAAATAAGGCAAAATTGTATTTTTTAGTTTTATTTTTTGTAATTTATACAGTATAGCACTGTTAAAATAATTGAGTCCTGTGTTTATTACAGTTTAACACCAAAAAGATAATAACTTTAAATTTTACAGTAAATGTTGATTAAAACATAAGTCACAAACTAAAATATACATTAATCTATTTTTTTGAAAGATAATAACTTTATTTTGCAGTAAATAATAATAAAAACTCAAATCAAAAACTGTAAAAACAACATTTGTGATAAAATTATACTGTAAAATGAAATACAGGCCTCTTGTAGTTTTTACGGTAGAATTCTGGCAACCACAGCTGCCAATTTTTTACCGTAAAATGTACAGATTTTTTTTTTTTTACAGTGTAGTGCTGGTTTAGACCTGATTTAAACTCTACACACCGTATTCTTATTGATTTGTTTATGTGAGCTATAGTCTGCAAAATGTTCTTCTCTTTTTCCTATAAATAAATAATGTTGCCCCCTCATCAAAAACAGACCTGGAGTTGTGTTTTGTTTCTTCTTGAAAGTCTGCGCCGCATGCACGTTTGTTTTTTTCTTGTTTAGCCTGCCGTTTTTAGTCTCCTACCATCAAAAACTATTGTACATGTTTTTGGTGGCAGGGGAAACCAGAGCAGACTCAGAGAAACATGCAGACTCCACACAGAAAGGTCCAGGAATCAAACCCGGATAATCTTTATTTATATAGCACTTTTAAAAACAAGCTTTACAAAGTGCTTAACAACAAAAAGGATTACAAAAAACATTTGTAATGCTTTAATGTCTGCCCCACAGACATTAAAGCTGTGGTTCCCAAACGTTTTGGTCTTGTGTACCCCCAGGACCTGGCTTAACCCTGGTTCAGACCTGGCTTAATCCTGGTTCAGACCTGGCTTAATCCTGGTTCAGACCTGGTTTAATCCTGGTTCAGACCTGGCTTAATCCTGGTTCAGACCTGGTTTAATCCTGGTTCAGACCTGGTTTAATCCTGGTTCAGACCTGGTTTAATCCTGGTTCAGACCTGGTTTAATCCTGGTTCAGACCTGGTTTAGTCCAGGTTCAGACTTGGTTTAGTCCTGGTTCAGACCTGGTTTAGTCCTGGTTCAGACCTGGCTTGATCCTGGTTCAGACCTGGTTTAGTCCTGGTTCTGACCCGGTTTAATCCTGGTTCAGACCTGGTTTAATCCTGGTTCAGACCTGGTTTAGTCCTGGTTCAGACCTGGTTTAATCCTGGTTCAGACCTGGTTTAATCCTGGTTCAGACCTGGCTTAATCCTGGTTCAGACCTGGTTTAATCCTGGTTCAGACCTGGTTTAGTCCAGGTTCAGACTTGGTTTAGTCCTGGTTCAGACCTGGTTTAGTCCTGGTTCAGACCTGGTTTAGTCCTGGTTCAGACCTGGCTTGATCCTGGTTCAGACCTGGTTTAGTCCTGGTTCAGACCTGGTTTAATCCTGGTTCAGACCTGGTTTAATCCTGGTTCAGACCTGGTTTAGTCCAGGTTCAGACTTGGTTTAGTCCTGGTTCAGACCTGGTTTAGTCCTGGTTCAGACCTGGCTTGATCCTGGTTCAGACCTGGTTTAGTCCTGGTTCTGACCCGGTTTAATCCTGGTTCAGACCTGGTTTAATCCTGGTTCAGACCTGGTTTAGTCCTGGTTCAGACCTGGTTTAATCCTGGTTCAGACCTGGTTTAATCCTGGTTCAGACCTGGCTTAATCCTGGTTCAGACCTGGTTTAATCCTGGTTCAGACCTGGTTTAGTCCAGGTTCAGACTTGGTTTAGTCCTGGTTCAGACCTGGTTTAGTCCTGGTTCAGACCTGGTTTAGTCCTGGTTCAGACCTGGCTTGATCCTGGTTCAGACCTGGTTTAGTCCTGGTTCTGACCCGGTTTAATCCTGGTTCAGACCTGGTTTAATCCTGGTTCAGACCTGGTTTAATCCTGGTTCAGACCTGGTTTAGTCCTGGTTCAGACCTGGTTCAGACCTGGTTTAGACCTGGTTCAGACCTGGTTTAGTCCTGGTTCAGACCTGGTTTAGTCCTGGTTCTGACCCGGTTTAGACTGGATTTAGTGTTGCCTTTCCTTTGGATATAGTCCTGTTTGAGTCCTGTTTTAGGTTTATTTTAATCTTTCAAAGCCAAGAACTAAATGATCAGATAACTCCACGTACCCCCTGCAATGTGCTCGCGTACCCCCAGGGGTCCCGTACCCCTGGTTGGGAAACACTGCATTAGAGGGCCACAAGGTTTGTCCATCATTTGCTGATTTGATTAATTTGTCAACTGTTTTTATTAAAAATACTCTGCTTGTTATTCTCTAGAGGCTCTATCTGTGTCACACTGTTTTCCCCTTGCAGAAAAATAGTCAGTTCAGTGTTTTAAAGAAATAAAAAGTTATAAAAGTAAGATTTTCCTGGTCTAAAAATGTTTTACACAGACGCATGTGCCTCAGTAAGAGTGGTGTATAGAGACGCCCCTGGAGGTTTTCACTCTTTTATAGTTGTTGTTTTTATTGTTTGTATTATATGTGTTAGTTAGTTTAAGTGAGTTTATTTCAGTCACATGAAAATAGAATAATTTGTACAGGATTTTTTGATGTTATTAGACCTCGTTCTCAGAAGGTACCTGTTGCGTGCTCTCTGTCCATAAATGACACCGAGGACTGGGAAGGTTTTGCAGATTAAATGCCGCCCAGGTTTATTAAAACCAACAGGATCAAAAATACAGGTTGCCAGGATTCAAAATTGATACAAAAATACAGTATAGTGGTAGATCAGAGAACAAAGTAAAAACTCGAGAAGGGAGCAATTCGTTGGCGTAGCGCCGCCACCGGTCTGAGCTCTCGCCGAGGAGAACCTTCAGATCTTGGGATGCCACAGAAACGCTCCTGACCCCGGGGTACACACAGGTTTTAAAGGATGCAGTGTGATCAAGCCAAGTCCAGGTTCAGGTCCACCTCCAGGTAAATCATGTTTATGGCACAATAAGTCAGTCCGTCTGTGGTATCTCCTGAGGACAGGAGGATCCCGGACATTTCACCTGATAATTTTGTTTGGGAGTCAAGCTGGCCGTTGTTTGGCCTCAGCAGAGTTGCATGGACCTTGGCTTGGCTTTAATCTGCAGAAACAAGTTCAGTGAGTGGCAGAGAGGCAATCTATCTAAAGCTAGTGTTAGCGTACAGAGTGAACTACAGTACTACAGTAATAATATACTTAGATTTAGAAAGAATTGCAATTGTTTTTGACATTTTTGTTTGTACATGGGTTATGTGTTGTTTCCAAGATAAATTATAATCATTGATGACTCTAAAACCACATCATTTATTGTTAAATCCACATTATCTTTAATTTGTTGTGTGTATTTGCTGTGGCAGTTGTTTGTATCTTATATTCTCGGGGAAATAAATGTTTTTATTTCATTCATGGGACCATTTCTGACACAGGTTGTGCATGTTTGGTGTTAAGTGATGTTGTAATGTAAATAACACACCTCTGTAAGGATTAACCTGACTGTGAGAGGAATGTAGCGACTCTGAGGATGACTTCTATTTGCATCAGAACCAAAAGATTAATGACTAACAATCCTGCCCTCCCCTGGTGCAGGAAGTAAATTTCCCATTCATTTTTCCCATAGACTTTTTGGAAAATGCGTATATTAAGAGTTTAAAAGCTCGCCGGACTTTAAAATTAACAAAAACTTTAAAATTCTGCAAAATATGTTTGTAACTTTTCCTTTTGACAAGTTTCAGATATGTATTTATAGCAAAATTAATGGTTTTATGGCCCTGAGTTGCCACAGAGGTGAGCCTCCAACTTTTAATATACAGATTTTTCAAAAAGTCAATGGGAAAAATGAATGGGAATTTTACTTCTGGAACAGAGTTAGTGACCCTGGAAGCTCAGTGCAGTAACATCTGGCCTGTGGTTCAAACTGAGTTCAGTCCAGCTCCTGTTTATCGTGTAGCTTATTAATAATGCAGAGTAGTAGCAATTGATAAAGTCGTTAGAGCTTGGGCAACAATGCAGCCACAAAGAAGGCTACATCGGTCACAGCTGGACAGATCACAGCTGGTTCTGCGTGGAAAGATTTCCCAGATACAAGTGAATAAATCAAAGTAAAAGCAGGCAGGAGGTGTGGCTCTGATCTGTTCCTCAGACGTTTATTTGCACCGAGGCAGGACACTGGCCTTGGATTAGAAGGAAGTGGCTTTGGAGGAAATCACTTTGAAGGCAAAGCAAGGAACCCGGGCTTTGAGAAACGCCCTCTGTCATGAAACGACCGCTGAGCCATGTTTGGTTAGAGACTGTTGTGTGGTCATTAACTCCTGTAGTTTCATCCTGAGAACAGGTTGCGTTCATGTTGACAGCCTGTGTGAGCGCTGATGTGACGACACGTTCCTGATCTCTGTCTTTACCAGTCCCAGGACAACGCTCCTGTCTTAGTAAACAAACTCTAAACACAACATACCAATATACAGAAAGATAATTATACTGTAGTTAAAATAAAATACACAAAGAGGTCATCCTAATGGTTGCGTTCACACCGGACGCAAATCAGGCGTCAGGCGCAAGTGATTTCTATGTTAAGTCTATGGAAAGCTGCGTTCAGGCGCGAACAAGCGTCCTGCGGCGCGAATGACGCGAATTGAGCGTTTGACGCGTGAGTCCCGCGACTAGGCGGAGACGCGAATCGGCGGATGAAGCGAACAGTGCAGATTCACGTCCAATGCTCTGGTCGCGGAAGTTGAAAAATTTGAACTTCTGCGAACATTCGCGGTGCGTTAACCAATCAGGGAGCTGCTGTAGCAATGACGTGGTTACGTACGACGTAACAGGAGGAGATCCCTGCCTCGAGGAGCCAACAAAACAATCATCGAGGCTTCAGAGTGAACCCGGAGATAAAAGCTGCAGCCTACAGCAGCTTCTACTTTTATGAAGACAGGAAACAAAAACAGCCCTGATAGAAAACACTATAAATAAAATAAATATGGCGGTTTAGCTCTGTGTGAGTGTGGTTATAGCTGTGTTGTATGTGATACAAGCCTGAGACAGAGGCTCACTCTGATCATCGTCACATCAAGAACACACAAATAAATACAATTAAATATAAAGGGGGTGTTAACTTTACCAAAACAGCTTATTGAGATGTGTTTGTTATATTAGCAGTTATTGCAGTCTCCAGAACAACAGAAAATACAGAGCCTGGGACTAGACCAGACCCCAAACCCACACAGAGCTAATGTACAAGAAATAACCCCAGGCTCTCAGCTCTGTCTCTGGGGTTAATGCTGCTGTACAGCAGCAGTGTCCTGGGGACAGGTCCTCATAGACACACAGGACACAGGTGTCCAAACTGAGACAGGCTCAGGTGGGAGGAGCCTAGCGGCCATGCCCCTCATTTGACGTAACCCTGTATGCTGAGACGCTGTCCTTCTCCAGAGCTGAAAACGCTCGGTCTCACAGCTCTGTGTAGACACAAGAAACCAGGAAGTGCTGCTGCGAGTTTCTAAAGAACATGGAGAGGACAGGGACAGGGACAGAGACAGAGACAGAGACAGGGACAGAGGCAGAGACAGGGACAGAGGCAGGGACAGAGACAGAGACAGAGACAGAGACAGAGACAGGGACAGAGACACGGACAGAGACAGAGACAGGGACAGAGGCAGAGACAGGGACAGAGACAGAGACAGGGACAGAGGCAGAGACAGGGACAGAGACACGGACAGAGACAGAGACAGGGACAGAGGCAGAGACAGGGACAGGGACAGAGACAGGGGCAGAGGCAGAGACAGGGACAGAGGCAGGGACAGAGACAGAGACAGAGACAGGGACAGAGACACGGACAGAGACAGAGACATGGACAGAGGCAGAGACAGGGACAGAGACAGAGACAGGGACAGAGGCAGAGACAGGGACAGAGGCAGGGACAGAGACAGAGACAGAGGCAGGGACAGAGACAGGGACAGAGACAGAAACAGAGACAGGGACAGAGACAGAAACAGAGACAGGGACAGAGACAGGGGCAGAGACAGAGACAGAGACAGAGACAGGGACAGAGACAGAGACAGGGGCAGAGACAGCGACAGGGACAGAGGCAGGGACAGAGACAGAGGCAGGGACAGAGACAGAGACAGGGACAGAGACAGGGACAGAGACAGGGGCAGAGACAGCGACAGGGACAGAGGCAGGGACAGAGACAGAGGCAGGGACAGAGACAGAGACAGGGACAGAGACAGGGACAGAGACAGGGGCAGAGACAGAGACAGGGACAGAGACAGGGACAGAGACAGAGACAGGGACAGGGACAGAGACAGAGACAGGGACAGAGACAGGGACAGAGACAGAAACAGAGACAGGGACAGAGACAGGGACAGAGACAGAGGCAGGGACAGAGACAGAGGCAGGGACAGAGACAGGGGCAGAGACAGAGGCAGGGACAGAGACAGAGGCAGGGACAGAGACAGAGACAGAGACAGAGACAGGGACAGAGACAGAGACAGGGGCAGAGACAGCGACAGGGACAGAGGCAGGGACAGAGACAGGGACAGAGACAGAAACAGAGACAGGGACAGAGACAGAAACAGAGACAGGGACAGAGACAGGGGCAGAGACAGAGGCAGGGACAGGGACAGAGACAGGGGCAGAGACAGAGGCAGGGACAGAGACAGAGGCAGGGACAGAGACAGAGACAGAGACAGAGACAGGGACAGAGACAGAGACAGGGGCAGAGACAGCGACAGGGACAGAGGCAGGGACAGAGACAGGGACAGAGACAGAAACAGAGACAGGGACAGAGACAGAAACAGAGACAGGGACAGAGACAGGGGCAGAGACAGAGGCAGGGACAGAGACAGAGGCAGGGACAGAGACAGAGACAGGGACAGAGACAGAGACAGGGACAGGGACAGGGACAGAGACAGAGACAGGGACAGGGACAGGGACAGGGACAGAGACAGAGACAGAGACAGGGACAGGGACAGAGACAGGGACAGGGACAGAGACAGGGACAGAGACAGGGACAGGGACAGGGACAGGGACAGGGACAGGGACAGGGACAGGGACAGAGACAGAGACAGGGACAGAGACAGGGACAGAGACAGAAACAGAGACAGGGACAGAGACAGGGACAGAGACAGAGGCAGGGACAGAGACAGAGGCAGGGACAGAGACAGGGGCAGAGACAGAGGCAGGGACAGAGACAGAGGCAGGGACAGAGACAGAGACAGAGACAGAGACAGGGACAGAGACAGAGACAGGGGCAGAGACAGCGACAGGGACAGAGGCAGGGACAGAGACAGGGACAGAGACAGAAACAGAGACAGGGACAGAGACAGAAACAGAGACAGGGACAGAGACAGGGGCAGAGACAGAGGCAGGGACAGAGACAGAGGCAGGGACAGAGACAGAGACAGAGACAGAGACAGGGACAGAGACAGAGACAGGGGCAGAGACAGCGACAGGGACAGAGGCAGGGACAGAGACAGGGACAGAGACAGAAACAGAGACAGGGACAGAGACAGAAACAGAGACAGGGACAGAGACAGGGGCAGAGACAGAGGCAGGGACAGAGACAGAGGCAGGGACAGAGACAGAGACAGGGACAGAGACAGAGACAGGGACAGGGACAGGGACAGAGACAGAGACAGGGACAGGGACAGGGACAGAGACAGAGACAGAGACAGGGACAGGGACAGAGACAGGGACAGGGACAGAGACAGGGACAGAGACAGGGACAGGGACAGGGACAGGGACAGGGACAGGGACAGAGACAGGGACAGGGACAGGGACAGGGACAGGGACAGAGACAGAGACAGGGACAGGGACAGAGACAGAGACAGAGACAGGGACAGAGACAGAGACAGAGACAAAGTACTACTACTCCAAGAATACTACTACAGAGTACTGCTACATCTACTGCTACTGTTATTGCCTTGGCTACAACTACAAAGCTCCCTCTTTGCACACAAGATACTTCCACACAAAGTACTTTTTTACATTGAAATACTTCAGTAAAAGTATGTACTTGGACAGCAAAAATGTAAAGTATGTAGTAATTTTCTAACTCTGGGAAAATGATGAAATATTCCGATTATTCTCAGCCTGTGAAGGTGAAGAAATACTGGAGTTCAGGCATCCGGTCGGTCGTGTTCAGAGAATTTTTACAGTTTTGTTTTACAGTGTAGGCCTCATGCACAAAATATGTTCTAGCACAAAGTAACACAAAAGTAAATACACGAGAAAAAAAAAAAAGAAAGAAAAAAACAAACAAAAAAAAGTATTTATTTTGAAGCTGGTGCAGGTTCACTTTTAGCCACTAGATGGAGGTAGAGGACAGTACACAGTTAGAGAAACAAGGCACAAAAGTACATTATTTTTCTGATTAATTTGTATTTTTTGTTCGTTTTTAGGCATGAAACTTGATTTGTAATTGAAGATTTTTCCTCCACTGTGTCCTAAAAGTCTTCACTGAGGCCTTGTTGTAACCTAAAGTTTTTACAAAAACCTGTCCTGCAGTGAAAGAGAGCGCTCTGTGGCTTTTAACAACTGCTACATCAAATATTCACTCAGACAAAAGGTTTGGGCAAAATGCAAGCAACGAGAGAAAAAATGTGCTTAACCCTGTAAGACCTGACCCATCAAAAAATAGCCAGAAAATTCAGATTTTTTGGAACTGAGATGTTTATTAACTCTTATAACAAAATCCACATTTTTTTTTTTTTTTGCTATATCATGTTGTTTATGAAATATTTTTTGTATCACATTTGATACAGTGGGCACTTTTGGCAACTTTTTGCTCACAACAATGTTAATTTTAGGCCAAAAAAAAGAGTTTTGTCCATAACATTTTGAACGTATAGAACATGTTTTGAAGTTTTTCCTCTTTTTCTTTTTGACATAACACTTTTTAGGCCTTTTTATTTCACTTTGTGGTAGGCGGAGTCCATTCCTCATCCTCATCATCTTCTGCCAACTTCTCTGTGTCACTTGTATTGCCATCCATTATCATGTTGATGGCATTTTCACTGTACTTTCTCCTTCTCTCTTCTTCCTCTAGCCTTTTTGACATCTAAAAATAGACATATAGGTCAATATAGCATAGACACTATTATTTCAGAAGAATTGTTATTGCAGAAATACTCAAAATGTATTTAAAGATGGCATTTCAGTGATTAATTAGAATAATTAAGGCATCAAAATAGTGTGTGTTTATATTTTAGTAAGCATTATTTGGATTAAATTACAAAAATGTGAAATGACAATTTGGGGAAAAAGCACATATACCTGCAGTATCAAATTTGATACAGACATTTTAACACGATTTAATTGTAATATAAAGAATGAGTTACTTAATAAATATGCATTCTTTCAATGGAGAAAATACTTATTTTTAAAAATGATATAGAATTTTGATGTTATTCTCACCGTAACTAAGCGAGTGGATGATTTACTGGGAGCAGCCATGTTGGAAATGACCAAAACAAAACTTGAGCTGCCTGTAGTGGCATGATAGTTCACCAGGGGGCAGAATACATGTATCAGATCACATACAACAGGTTTTTAAGGCGAGTATTGGTCATGTTGATGAAATAGAGGTTTCAGAAACGCATGTAGCAAATATGATACGAATGTTAAAAATATGTTAAAATATAGGGGTGTAACGATACATTTTTGCAACAATACGATATGTATCGATTAGAAGTGTTTCGACACGATTCAAGAACAATATTGGCTAATTTGGAACGATACAATTCGATACGATTCAACACCTTTGTATCAATAATCGATACAGCAACTTTTTGCCAAAAATCATAAAAGTTTACTCTCAAATGTAGCACCGCGGCCGGGGTTGATTATGTCCAGCAGACAGAGAGTGAAGAAAAGTTGAATATAACATTTTATTTAATTAAAAACACAAAATTTATCTCCAAAAAGCCATAACTGGTTTTATTTTAACATACAAATTTTATATTATCGATCGATACTTCATGTGTATCAATATTCACTTCCTAGAAAACGATACGATTCGATACAAGGTCATGTGTATCGATGTAGTTGTATCATAGGAAAACAAATCGATACAGTTACTTTATCGTTACAGCCCTATTAAAATACAAATAAAATATATCCCATTTATTTCTACTTGCTCTAGTCCAGACTTCTACACTTCCCCC
Source organism: Bostrychus sinensis (assembly GCA_020698575.1). Classification (NCBI taxonomy): domain Eukaryota; kingdom Metazoa; phylum Chordata; class Actinopteri; order Gobiiformes; family Eleotridae; genus Bostrychus; species Bostrychus sinensis. Next base: position 3,052,844 of record CM036250.1, on the reverse strand, counting down.
TCCCCAGACACTTCCTCCAGTGAGGGGATTCTGATGTTGGACCTCAGTGAGTCCTGGGCTACAGTTTGTCTTTGGTTCAGATCCCCATAATATTAACACTTTCTCTTTAAATGAACTAACCCTGAGTGGAAATTTGCATTAAGAGGATGATTTTCTTTACTGCTGTTGATGCAGGATGTTTTAGTTTTGTTTATCCAGAGCCTGTTTTTTGTGTCTGCTGTCTTTGGAAATCCTTAAATCCACAGAGACTAGATTAGTTCTTTGACAGGAATCGCTGGCAAATATATTTTAAAATATTTTCTGTGTCACAGTGACCTTTCTTTTAGTCCGCTACACCTGAGCTAACACCTTTCTGAGATGCTTCCTGTTTTTATTTTTAATTTTTATTCAGTTTATTGAACAGGGACCATGTACAGAGCATTTATCACAGAGGAAAATATGCTTTGTACCAGACGATAGCTCTCTGAGACACACGAACATTAAACACAACATTACCAGAACAATAAAGTGCATGTTTACAGAATCGTGCAAAATACATTTCATAGTAAAAATACAGTTAAAAAGTGAAGAAGAAAACAATAAGACTATGTTTATAATGTTTATTCAGACGTACTCATATATATTTGACAGACATATAACAAAATTAGTCATTGTAGAAATCAAAACCATTTCAACTGTCAACAAACTATCACCAATATAAATAAGTAAATAATTAAATATATATATTGTCTTGAAAAGAAATAACTTTGTATTTTCCACGTCTGAATCGGAGCGGGAAGAAGTAAAAAACTTATTTAATCCCACCCCTCTTCACAAATCCTTCACCAGACAAAAATTTATCCAACTTCCTTTTAACATTAATTTTCTACATCGCTCACTCCGTGCCCATGAACTCCAAATACTCCATTTATTTTATCCACATACTTAGCAAAAATCATATCTTTATGTAACCGGGTGGTTTATAAAAATTCCCACCGGCAGCAGTCCCATGAATGCACCAGTTGTATGTTTTTGTAATTTGAAGCTAAAAGTAGTACGCTAATTGTTCTCTTTCTTTTGCAGTTTGCCAGCTGCTGCTTTGTGATGCTTTATGCTCTTTGCTGTGAATTAAATTCTTTAGTTACCGAGGCCCAATGTTTAACCAACAGCTGGCTCAGATTTTAAAGGTTGTTTTTAATGTCATTATATTTTGTATAGGGTGAGGGGAAAATAATTTATGGTCCAACTAAATTAAAAGAACTATTTTCCACTTCCACCTTTTGTATTTTTTTAAGCCAGATGTACCTAAGCATTATAATTGGGGATCCCTGACCCCACCCTCGGTTACATTTATATCTGTTTTTAAACTGCTTCATATTTGGACATTGTTTCAATTCATGATTCAAGTCGTTCCATTTTTTTTTATTCCACAAACAGAAACACAAAAACTCTTCTTTGTATCTTACTATCATACTAATAAAACTGTTTACCCCTTCCCTCAGTTTTCTTCAGTCCCATGTACAGTATTGTATTACATAAAAAAAACATGACAAATCATCAGTTAATGCTGGCATGTCTGTGTTCTTAAATGTTTTTTTGTCTCAATGCAAAAAATTTTCAAATCTTTGCATATTTTTAATTCTGTTGGAAGTTTATTCCATTCTATTATTGTTTTAAATGAAAATGCTGATTGTCCTAATGCTGTTTTTCCTTTGGGTTTGGTACATCGCCCGCTCATCTGTTCAGAAGTTAACTTGAGCGGTGGGGCGCCCTGTTATTAATAATCTTAAGAAGCAAACGTAAGTTAGCAAATATAACTGTATGGTCAAAGTTTAGCATTTTTTGTTTATTAAGTATTTGGCTACGGAAGTGTATTGCGGTCACCCGAAAAAAAAAGTTTCTGTTTTAATGAGAAAAGTTAGTTCTGTTTTTATGAGAAAAGTTCTGTTTTTATGAGAAAAGTTGTGTTTTTATGAGAAAAGTTGTGTTTTTATGAGTATAAATAACTTGGGTTTTTATGACAAAAGTAAATTCATGTCTATCACAACCAGTAAACGTTTAGCTCATATTGAAGAGTTGCTCGCTAAAGAAAGGGCGTAAATGTCCCAACTACTTCGTTTAATACGGTTTTATTTTACTCTAGGCTTGAGACACTGGAGATTGTGCTTTCGTTAAGTAATATTGACGTATAATCATTAGTTTGTCGACTCTGCGCAGACATCTCAGGTCTTTGCCATTGACTTTGAATTCCTCTCCCCCCAAAAGTGGAACAAGATAATAAGGACCATTATCCACATAAAAACATACAATTATTTTACTCGTAAAAACAAGACTTTTCTCTCATAAAAACAGAATTAACTTTACTCATTAAAACAGAAACTTTTTTTTTCAGGCAAACGCAATATGCTTCCGTATTTGGCAGTGATGATATTGTCGTGTTTGTGCTTGTTTATACACTGTATAAAAAAAAAATCTGTAAATTTTACGGTAAAAAATTGGCAGCTGTGGTTGCCAGAATTCTACCTGTGAGGCCTGTATTTCATTTTACAGTATAATTTTATCACAAATGTTGTTTTTACAGTTTTTAACTTGATTTTTTATTACTATTTACTGCAAAATAAAGTTATTATCTTTCAAAAAAATAGGTTAATGTATATTTTAGTTTGTGACTTATGTTTTAATCAACATTTACTGTAAAATTTAGTTAAAATTTAGTTTTAGTTAAAAGTTATTATCTTTTGAAAAGGTGTTAAACTGTAATAAACACAGGACTCGATTTTTTTAACAGTGCTATACTGTATACATTACAAAAAATAAAACTAAAAAATACAATTTTGCCTTATTTTTAATATTACAGTTAATTACCGTAACCAAAACAGTATTTTACCGATATATCAACTACGGTCTTTTACTGTTGAGATTTTACAGATTTTTACCATGAAATCTACAGATATTTTTTACAGTGTAGAGAGACTCCAGTGGTTTGATGGTTGTCTTATTTGTTGTTAATTAAAGCATCTTTCTAACAATGTTTAAGGAGGTTTCTGTCATGATCCATGTCTGTGTTTTGTTTCCCTTGTGTTTTATTTTGTAGTCTTAGGCTGAATCTGAAAAGGGAAAATTGTCAAGGAACGTCCTGGCTCCTTGAGCTCTAACGGGATGTACGTCATCGTCCTCCATGATAAGAACTGTCCAGATTGTTTTCTCAGTAAGGAAGGAGCTTCATTGCTTCCTTAAATATCTCCTTTAACGTAGGAAGCTCCAGAGGTTCCTCACCGACCAGCGAGGAGCCAGGAGCTATCCCATAATCCACTGCTCCATCTCCCAAGTTTCTCTAAACTCAGCTGAGTGAGGTCGATCTCTGTGTGATGAGTTTTAGGAATGAGTTAAAAATGTCACTGCCTCAGACTTTGTTCCATAAAATGATCTGAATAAACCTGACTTTATAAAAGACTTAGAGCCTCCACAGAGTCTGACTCCTGATAAATATCACTGTCTACAAATGCTTCTGGAACAAAAGTAGTGACATGTTTCTTGGATTAGGTCACTAATAAAGAAAAAGTAAGTGAGAAGTGCAGATTGCTATAGTTTCCAAGAAACAGTATTGGGCCAAAATAGGAAATTTATACAAAATAAGGCAAAAACGGTAGTTTATCAGAAGGTACAGTGTCTACAAGCAACCAGTTCTATCTGAAAGCTGCACATTCAATACATTCATTTTAATATGGCTAGAGTTTTAACATAAAATGTTTTGTTTTGATTTGCAGAAATCTCTCTCTTGGAAGTGGACAAAATGCATGCATGTAGAGAAATTAAATATTTTCAAAATATAAATATTATTTTTAAGCAAAAATGCCTAAATCTATTGTATAAACAGATGTGATTTTGATGTGAAACAATATCATTAAATATCTTGAATACATTAGCGAACAGCACAGTTATCATTAATTTTCAGTTCATTTTATCAAAATAAATGAGATTTAGCCACTTTTATCTCAGAAGCAGATCGAGTCCTAACATTTGTAGATCAGTGTTATTAATGTGCGCCGCTGTGAGCTGGAGCTGCTCTGTGCACTTTTGTTTACATTTTAGAAAAACAAAACTTAAAAACCGCGTGGTTCATTATCATAAATCCACAACAGTGTTCAGTGTGGCTGTGTTAATGCTGCTGACTCCAGAGCAGAGCGCAGAGCTGCTGTCGCTGAGTCTCAGAGAATATTTCCCACAGCCTGTTCTGTGTGGATTACAGCAGAGTTTCAGGTTTAAACCTGAGTTTGTGTCACAGATGATTCCAGAGTCTGTGGAGTTAGTGCACAGCTCTTTATTTAACACAGCTGTAGCTTCTCTGATATGGAGATGATATGGAGTTATTTCTGTACATTGTAATGTTAAAAAGATCATTTAAATTAGTGCTGCAGTGGAGGATAAGGTGCACTTATTGTAGTCCATTTCCTGGGTGTTGTAGTTTTTATTAAACAGCTGTAGGTCCACGTGACTTCCCTGGGTTAGGACGCTCAGATCCAAACATCGCTGAAGCTTCTCCTCACTGCAGAGGAGTCTGACTGTGGAGCTCAGGACGGAGCTCTCAAAGGTCAAGGAACAGGAGGCAGGAGCTACCATTAACCTGTTAGCTCTGAGGCCTTTTTCCCGAACATTCTATATCTACATTTATTAAGGTTTTACTTAGCATTTACTAGGTGTACATAGCTAACCTTGGTAGCAAATTAATTGGTGGACTTTGGGGATTACTGTGGAAGAGAAATAATATTAATAAATTATATTGTTTGACCATAAATTGAGGTTGAAATGGATTATTCTAATTTCCGCCTGAAAAAAAAACACATTTGCCTCCAAAAAAGCCTTTTTCCTTCCTGTAGTGAAGCAAATAACAACATAAATTGAAAATTTCACATATCTTGGTCTACTGCAGCAAAATTTGTGCCAAATAAACAAAGTAATGGAAAGATATACATGTTTTATTTTTAAAAATCCAGGCGGAATCCAACTGTTGAATAGAAATTGAAGTAGATAGTTTTGTTGCCAATGAATTGTCCGAACACGAGGATGTCAAACATGTGTGTGTCAGCCGTTGCTATGGTCCCAACAAGCGGACGCAAGGGGGCGGAGCCCTGTCGGGCTCTATTCGGGTTTAAGAGGTTAAGGAATTGGGATTCAGCCTCAGTCTTTGTGTTTTTCTGTTTTACTTCCTGCCTCCTGTGCCTGCTCTGTCTTCGTGTGTGGATATAAACCCTGTGTTCTTTGTTGGATCGTTGCATTTGTCGCTGTCGTCCACTTCTTGTGCAAGTCTTTTTATATTTGCTCTGCCTTTACTTTTTGGATTTTGACTTTTGTTTTTGTGTCTGAGAGTTTTGGATTTCGGACTCTTTCAGTTTAGTTCATTGTTTTTTTCCCTTATGGAGTTTTATTAAAGTTTTCATTTTTGGGTCCTTTCCCCCCAAATCCCTGACAGTTTCCTCTTGTGTAGTTCAGTGGCTTTCCTTTTCTGCGCTTCTTTCTCTTGCAGAGAATAAACGCCACAGAGACAACAGTTTGACTCAAGACCTTATTTCTTTCTCATACAATTATACAATCTACTAAAATTTCCACCTCTTTCCGCTTCTCTCTCGCTCTGTCTCAATACAAAAATAAAAATGTAGCTTCTTGGACCAAAACCCGTTCATCTAAATGAATTTAAATTCCCCACGAGTCTTTTGAATTCTAACCAAGTAAAGGTTCAGTGTCTCTGTCAGCTTCTTAATCCATGTAAATATAAATGTGTTTAATTATTTAATCTCCTGCAGCATTAGCACAGAAAGAAAAGACCTGAGATCCCAGAGACTCAGCTGCTTTTAAATAAACATTTATTTTTCTCTTTTGTGTCTCAAGCCATGGATAATTAATTAACACTGACTGACATTGCACAGAAGCTTTAAACAGCTGTGCATTTATATTTTTCTCAGCTTTTCCTACCATTAAATGTATTATCTCCAGAAAAAAGCAGCAGTTTTCTCAAAATAACAATATAAAAGTGTTTATTTTTCCTCTAATAAAGTTAACAGTAACACTTAAGAATAACCCACCACTCATAAAGCAGTAATAAAGCATTATTAAACATGTAATAAACAATAATTTAAAGAATAAATCAGCCATTTACAAAGTCAAGAGTGTCACAGCCTCCTTAAAAAAACAATGCCATGTTTTTCTCTTTATAGTTCCATACAAATGTTACAAAAAACATGGGTAAAAGTTGATTTAAAGTTATATTTTTGAGCAAGTATTTAATTGTACTTCATTTTAAACTCAATTTTGTTTTATGTACTTAGTGTAGACAATCTCTTGGGCCCCGCCATTAAAAATAATATTTATTTGTGAGATGGGACATGCACTGTTTATGGAGTTGTCCTAAAATCTCCAAATTCTGGTTACGTGTTACCAAAGAAATAAGCTCAATACTGAAATGTAGAATGTGTAAAGATCCAGGTCGGTTTCTTTAAACAAACTACCAGATAAAAACAAATCTAAATTACTATGTAAGCTTCTGTTACTGGCACAAAAATGTGTGCTGTTTAACTTGATTAAGGAGAAGCCTCCCATTGTAACTCAGTGGTTCCCAAAGTGGGGTCTGGTGCCCCCTGGTGGGCGGTGAAGGTACTGCAGGGCGCCCCCCTTGACGTTGTCTACATTCAGTGCATAAAAATAAATTGGGGTTGTAAGCAAACTACAAGTTAAGTACAGTCCTATAGTTTTAAAATAGTACTTTGAAGCTATTTAGTTTTTTGTTTTTTGTTTTTTGTTTTGGTAACACTTTAGAATAACTTGCAACTGTGAAGCAGTAATAAAGCATTATTAAACATAGTAATTAACAATAATTCAAATAAACAGTTTTTAGATCCTGATTTACCTGAGCTTATTACTAAAGAATTAAACAATAACAACGTTTTACTCTCTAACTCTAAACTAATAAACACATTTTTGTGAAAAATCAGTTAACTCTAAACTAATACTTTAATAAGGCTCAATAGTATGAGTTATTCTAAAAAGTTTCTGTTGTTGTTTTTAAAAATTTGTAATAGAAATCTATGGGAAAAGGCATGATGATGTCTTTTGAACAGAGTGAAATTTTATTGTTGGGGGTCTACATGGGATTTTGTGTTTTTGAAGAGGGCCCTGACTCTTGACTTTGGGAAAGGCTTAGTGCAAAGTTAAGAGGTAATGATGATATCTTTATTGAGTTGTGGCGGCCTCTAGTGGAATACTTGGTGATCTAGGTCAGTGGTTCTCAACATCACCTGGAAAATGAAAAGCCGCGACCCAAATAAAAGATATTTCAACTGCTCAAATGCATTAAACCTGAGACAGAACGTCAGAATATCACAGTGCTCCAACACAAAAGCAATACATTTAACAGTTTAATATAAAACTAAATTACTTAAAAACATAAATATATACAAAAGTAGACAATTTACTTTTCTCCTGATGGACTTTTTAGAGGTAGATACTGAAAGATTTTGTGCTTTGAGGAGAATTAGGCAGCGCTCGCTTCAACCTTAGATGTAACATCACTTCTTAACGTTGAACTAATGCTTTGTAAAGTTGTGTTTTGTTTCATTCTCGCCTGTTTGAGTAATCCTGCATTCTCTGGCGCCGAGTTTCTGAGGCCCCAGAACGCTCTGTAGGAAGCACTGACCAATCAACAACCAGCCCTCTACATCCAGTCTGCTCTCAGTCATTTATCCAAAAAAACAGCTTTGTTTCCACTGAATCCTCTCATTTTACATTGACATTTTTACTTTTGGGAGAAAAATGGCATCAGACAAAAAGTTTAAAGAAGTGGAGTGTGCTTTTTCATTGATTATGTGCAAAAGACGGCTGGTCTCTGCTGCCCTCTGCTGCCCTCTGCTGCCCTCTGCTGGGTTAGGGTAACTCAGCCTATGGTTTCCTTAAGATAACAAAAAAAAAAAGAACTCAGGATTTTGCAGAAGGTAAACACGAGGGGAGAAATGCACGGCCGCTTCTGTAACGTTGTGTGCTGTTTGTGCTTAATTATTCAGAGACGGTCGTTAGTTTTTCTCTGTGGTAGAAACCTGTTCATTAAAGATTTACAGCCAGAGCCCACAGTGAGTTTAATGAGACGGCGATGAGAGCGACACATGATCAATATTCTGTATGTTCCTGTTTGTTATTTACTGTCTGCAGGTGCTGTTGTTGTTAATTAGTTTCTTTGACGAGCACAAAGGGCAATTTTGCATTTTGTATGTCGTCCACAACTTTAGGGGAGATGTCAGAGGTGCCACTGATAAAACAAGCTAAAAAAATAAAAAATAAAAATAAAAAAATTAACAAAAATAAACAAAACTAATAATAATAATAATAATAATAATAATAATAATAATAATAATAACGGTAGGATTTGAACTGCCAACCCTTTAAATTCACCCCATTAAATCAAGTTCAAGTTCATTTTACTTGAGGAGGAAGACAGGATGATAAAGAAGAGTAATAAGTCAAAAAGACAGTGGGAGTAAAGAGAGGTAAAGGGGGGATGGGGGGGGGGGGGGGGGGGTAAAGAGAGGTAAAAGGGGGTAAAGAGAGGTAAAGAGCGGTAAAGGGGGAGTAAAGAGAGGTAAAGGGGGGGTAAAGGGGGAGTAAAGAGAGGTAAAGAGAGGTAAAGGGGGAGTAAAGGGGGAGTAAAGAGAGGTAAAGGGGGGGTAAAGAGAGGTAAAGAGAGGTAAAGGGGGGGTAAAGAGAGGTAAAGAGAGGTAAAGGGGGGGTAAAGGGGGAGTAAAGAGAGGTAAAGGGGGGGTAAAGAGAGGTAAAAGGGGGTAAAGAGAGGTAAAGGGGGGTAAAGAGAGGTAAAGAGAGGTAAAGGGGGAGTAAAGAGAGGTAAAGGGGGGGTAAAGAGAGGTAAAAGGGGGTAAAGAGAGGTAAAGGGGGGTAAAGAGAGGTAAAGGGGGGATAAAGAGAGGTAAAGGGGGGTAAAGAGAGGTAAAGGAGGGATAAAGGGGGGGTGAAGAGAGGTAAAGAGGGAGTAAAGAGAGGTAAAGAGAGGTAAAGGGGGAGTAAAGAGAGGTAAAGAGAGGTAAAAGGGGGAATAAAGAGAGGTAAAGGGGGGATGGGGGGGTAAAGAGAGGTAAAGGGGGAGTAAAGGGGGAGTAAAGAGAGGTAAAGGGGGGTAAAGAGAGGTAAAGGGGGAGTAAAGAGAGGTAAAGGGGGGTAAAGAGAGGTAAAGGGGGTAAAGAGAGGTAAAGGGGGGATAAGGGGGGGTAAAGGGGGAGTAAAAAGAGGTAAAGAGAGGTAAAGGGGGAGTAAAGAGAGGTAAAGGGGGAGTAAAGAGAGGTAAAGAGGGGATAAAGAGGTAAAGAGAGGTAAAGGGGGAGTAAAGAGAGGTAAAGGGGGGTAAAGGGGGAGTAAAGAGAGGTAAAGGGGGAGTAAAGAGAGGTAAAGGGGGGTAAAGAGAGGTAAAAGGGGGTAAAGAGAGGTAAAGAGAGGTAAAGGGGGAGTAAAGAGAGGTAAAGGGGGGGTAAAGAGAGGTAAAAGGGGGTAAAGAGAGGTAAAGGGGGGTAAAGAGAGGTAAAGGGGGGATAAAGAGAGGTAAAGGGGGGTAAAGAGAGGTAAAGGAGGGATAAAGGGGGGGTGAAGAGAGGTAAAGAGGGAGTAAAGAGAGGTAAAGAGAGGTAAAGGGGGAGTAAAGAGAGGTAAAGAGAGGTAAAAGGGGGAATAAAGAGAGGTAAAGGGGGGATGGGGGGGTAAAGAGAGGTAAAGGGGGAGTAAAGGGGGAGTAAAGAGAGGTAAAGGGGGGTAAAGAGAGGTAAAGGGGGAGTAAAGAGAGGTAAAGGGGGGTAAAGAGAGGTAAAGGGGGTAAAGAGAGGTAAAGGGGGGATAGGGGGGGTAAAGGGGGAGTAAAAAGAGGTAAAGAGAGGTAAAGGGGGAGTAAAGAGAGGTAAAGGGGGAGTAAAGAGAGGTAAAGAGGGGATAAAGAGGTAAAGAGAGGTAAAGGGGGAGTAAAGAGAGGTAAAGGGGGGTAAAGGGGGAGTAAAGAGAGGTAAAGGGGGAGTAAAGAGAGGTAAAGGGGGGTAAAGAGAGGTAAAGGGGGTAAAGAGAGGTAAAGGGGGGATAAGGGGGGGTAAAGGGGGAGTAAAAAGAGGTAAAGAGAGGTAAAGGGGGAGTAAAAAGAGGTAAAGGGGGAGTAAAGAGAGGTAAAGAGGGGATAAAGAGGTAAAGAGAGGTAAAGGGGGAGTAAAGAGAGGTAAAGGGGGAGTAAAGAGAGGTAAAGGGGGGTGAAGAGAGGTAAAGGGGTAAAGAGAGGTAAAGGGGGGTAAAGAGAGGTAAAGGGGGTAAAGAGAGGTAAAGGGGGGATAAGGGGGGTAAAGGGGGAGTAAAAAGAGGTAAAGAGAGGTAAAGGAGGGATAAAGGGGGGTAAAGGGGGAGTAAAAAGAGGTAAAGAGAGGTAAAGGAGGGATAAAGAGGGGATAAAGGGGGTAAAGAGAGGTAAAGGGGGAGTAAAGAGAGGTAAAGAGAGGTAAAGGGGGAGTAAAGAGAGGTAAAGGGGGAGTAAAGAGAGGTAAAGAGGGGATAAAGAGGGTAAAGAGAGGTAAAGGTGGGATAAGGGGGGGTAAAGGGGGAGTAAAGAGAGGTAAAGAGAGGTAAAGGGGGAGTAAAGAGAGGTAAAGGGGGAGTAAAGAGAGGTAAAGAGGGGATAAAGAGGGTAAAGAGAGGTAAAGGTGGGATAAGGGGGGGTAAAGGGGGAGTAAAGAGAGGTAAAGAGAGGTAAAGGGGGAGTAAAGAGAGGTAAAGAGAGGTAAAGGTGGGATAAGGGGGGGTAAAGGGGGAGTAAAAAGAGGTAAAGAGAGGTAAAGGGGGAGTAAAGAGAGGTAAAGGGGGAGTAAAGAGAGGTAAAGAGGGGATAAAGAGGGTAAAGAGAGGTAAAGGTGGGATAAGGGGGGGTAAAGGGGGAGTAAAGAGAGGTAAAGAGAGGTAAAGGGGGAGTAAAGAGAGGTAAAGAGAGGTAAAGGGGAGTAAAGAGAGGTAAAGAGAGGTAAAGGGGAGTAAAGAGCGGTAAAGGGGGGGTAAAGGGTGATAAAGGGGGAGTAAAGGGGGAGTAAAGAGAGGTAAGGGGGGGTAAAGAGAGGTAAAGGGGGGTAAATGTGGAGTCTGTTGAGCTACTTTTTCATATTTTCCTGGTTTCATGTTGGACGCAGGAACACCTCGTCCTCTTTAGTCCTGGAGTAAACATGTACCGTGACTGTGTCCTGGTCCTGAGATGTACAGGCCGTGAATTATTCATCAACAATAGCTGTGCGTCTGCCGTGAGGAGCGCGTCCTCCGCCTCACAGCAAACATGAACCTGCAGAGAGGTCACGTGTCCCTGCAGGGCTGCCGTAGGTGCAGGAGCTGCTGAAGGAAGGGCGCCAGGTGAGAAACTGCATCATCACAATTAAAGAAAAATAAATAAATTCAACAAAATAATTTAAGTTTTAGTTTAAAAGACACCACATGCACAGAGATATTTTATTCTGCTCATAGGTAAACCTGTTTTTTAATATTTGATAAATCCCTGTCCTATACATGAAAAACTAATTCTTTAAGCTTATACTATAAAATATTTACAAAAACATAACTAATTGTGGCTGGTCAAGACAATATTTGGCAAGTAACTTTTGATAAAGACTAGAGGCCAGTGGTAGTTACCTCGAGTCTCTTTCACTAAAACCAAGTCAGGTTAGAAATCTCGGGGTAATCATGGACTCTGACTTGAACTTCAGCAGTCACATTAAATCTATAACATCATCAGCATTTTACCATCTCAAAAACATTGCCAGAATCAAAGGTTTACTGTCTAAACCTGACCTAGAGAGACTTATTCATGCGTTCATCTCCAGCAGGTTAGACTACTGTAACGGTCTGCTCACTGGACTCACTAAACCAGCTGTGAGACAGCTGCAGGACGTCCAGAACACTGCTGCTGGTCCTGACTAAAACCAGGAAGTACGACCATATTAGTCCTGTCCTCAGGTCTCTGCTTCCTGTCGCTCAGAGAATAGACTTTAAAACATCTCTGCAGTGTACAAGTCTCTCCATGGCTTAGCACCAAACTACATCTCTGACGTTGGTCCCATATGAACCATCTCAGACTCTGAGGACCTCAGGGACAGGTCTCTGCTGGGACTCTGAGGACCTCAGGGACAGGTCTCTGCCGGGACTCTGAGGACCTCAGGGACAGGTCTCTGCCGGGACTCTGAGGACCTCAGGGACAGGTCTCTGCCGGGACTCTGAGGACCTCAGGGACAGGTCTCTGCTGGGACTCTGAGGACCTCAGGGACAGGTCTCTGCTGGGACTCTGAGAACCTCAGGGACAGGTCTCTGCTGGGACTCTGAGGACCTCAGGGACAGGTCTCCGCTGGGACTCTGAGGACCTCAGGGACAGGTCTCTGCTGGGACTCTGAGGACCTCAGGGACAGGTCTCTGCTGGGACTCTGAGGACCTCAGGGACAGGTCTCTGCTGGGACTCTGAGAACCTCAGGGACAGGTCTCAGCCGGGACTCTGAGGACCTCAGGGACAGGTCTCTGCTGGGACTCTGAGGACCTCAGGGACAGGTCTCTGCTGGGACTCTGAGGACCTCAGGGACAGGTCTCAGCCGGGACTCTGAGGACCTCAGGGACAGGTCTCAGCTGGGACTCTGAGGACCTCAGGGACAGGTCTCTGCTGGGACTCTGAGGACCTCAGGGACAGGTCTCTGCTGGGACTCTGAGGACCTCAGGGACAGGTCTCTGCTGGGACTCTGAGGACCTCAGGGACAGGTCTCTGCTGGTCCCAGAGTCAGGACTAAACTCAGTGAAGCAGTGTTTCAGTTTTCTGCAGCTAAACTCTGGAACAGTCTTCCTGACGATGTTAGACCTCTGCTCTGACAATGTTCAAGTCCAGACTTAAAACTGTTCTTTTTAGCTGTGCATATGACAACTGAAAGTGTTTTATCTGCACTCTTCTCTTTTAATTTAATTTTAAATGGATTCTTAATTATACTTTTTAAATTTGATTTTATTGTTTTAATTGTAATTCTTGTCTTTGTACTTTTAAACTTGCCTTTTTTTTCTGTAAAGCACTTTGAATTACTCTGTGTATGAATTGTGCTGTACAAATAAACTTTAATGGGAAGTCCTCTGTGAATCATCAGAGAAGAGTACTAGCATTGCTCAGTGTTACCACCAGATGGCAGTAAAACTTACACATTGTACTTTTAAAACTCACTATACTTAATTTATCCTCTAACCTGGCAAAAGTCAGATTGATAAACAGAGAGTGGATGTTTTCTCTGCGATGTCTTCCATGGACAAAGTTTGTAAAGGGGTGGGACTTTCAGTAGAACATTCAGAGGTGATTGGATAAAACATCAGCAAATGACCAGAGCCAACAAAAAAGCTTCACCACAACTCATCTCGAGACTACAGACGGTCACGTGATTCATGTAGACACAGGTGCATTCTGGGGTATGTTGATTTGATTCTTTAAATATCATAAACAGTCAGGTGCTACAAACCTGAACGATTAGCTTCCAGGAACTATTGTTAGGAACTATTTGCATTAAAAAACTGTCCCACTGGCATTCGCTGAGATGACGCAACCTCAGCGGCTCTGCAAGTGACCGTCTACCATTATCTGTTTTAGCCAATCACAGCAAAGGATCTTATGACATAGACAAAGGGCACTGCACTCCTGCCTCACAATAAGAAGGTGCCGGGTTCAATTCCCAGACCGCGTGGGCCTTTCTCTGTGGAGTTTGCATGTTCTCCTCAGGTTCATTCATCTCAGTGGTTGAACAAAAAAACTGTAAAAACTATAAAACGATGTAATAAAAATGCTGTATCTTTCTCCTTCAGTGCAGTTTCTGTTTGTGAGCAGAGGAACCTGGAGGATTTTCCAGCTCCATTGATTCAGGGCTGACATTGAATAAAAGCAGAGCATGTGACTGGTGTTGGAAGAACTAGAGCTCGACCGTATTGGTTTTTCTAGGCCCATTGCTGATTTTTAAAATTCAGAGCAATCGATGGCCGATAAACACAGAACACAGATTTTTTTTGAACAGATATAAAGGCAGATTTTCTTAATTTTATGAAAGAAATTAATTTATCCCTCCTACAGCCCTAAGATATTTTTTGATGTTTTGCAGCTGTTTTTTGTGGATAACTTTTGCTGTGTTGATTCAAACGGCATAGATTTTGCCTCAGGTGTGGATTTTTGGATGAATTTTTAGATTTCAGTTTTGTTTTTTTGTTTTTTTTCGAAAAATCCTCTTAAAAAGGCGTCTAAAAATAGTCACACTTTTACCTCTAAGACATTTTTTTGTGCCATTGACTCCCATTAAAACAACATTTTTATTATACACTGTCACTGCAATATAATTTCACATTTTTATCAAGTATTTCATGGATTCATGATAGTGAGGGATTGGAATTTTAGTTTTTATTGTTTTTCACTAGGTGGAGCCATTTCCCCCATATATGGCAGACAGAGGTATAAATGTGGAGATGGCCACATTAGTGTTTGTATAAATGATCAAGCCTACAAAGCAAATAAAAAACATTTTTTGAACTAAAATGATTTGGGTGTGTTTTTGTCATAAATTGGTGTGAAAGTGTTTGTTGAGAAATGAGTTTGTTTGTGTTTGCGTGAGCACAAATCCACAATGTAGTTCTTACAGAGATGTGCACATCAGGGCAAAGTAGAAAAAGGTCCCAGACTGAAATTTAAGGGATTAAATTTCATAAACAGAATGAAAATTTGCTGTGTATGATGAGGACTGAAGTTAATCATTGTAACCATGAAAAAAATGGAACTATTGACTATTAAATCATTTTTCTATGGCAGTCTTTATTGGTGCATTTTTTGTGCTTAGGGCGAAAGGTGAGACTAAAAAGTTCGGGCTGGAGGAGAGTTAATATAGATTTGTTTTAGTAATGCTTATTAAAACACAAACAAATGTGTTAGACTGTGACAGTGAGAAGGGTTAAAGATGAGTTTTTTGAGAAAACCTATAAGTCCTCAGTCAGACTCTGAGCTTGAGGACAGCTACAAAATGCGTTTGGATTTTTTGTTCTACGAGGTTCTGTTCCAGAGAAATGAGCAAAATCTTTTAATGAGGCTGAGATAAAGCAAAGCTGCCCAGTTCTGTGGTAAAACCGCAGTCGAAACGGTTTATTTAAAAGTAAAAATTGCATTACATTGTTTCCCTTTAAACTCCCTAAAATAAACGGACTGTGGTGTGACCTTACACACACACAGAGATAGGCTGCATTTGCTTTTTTAGACCAGCTCCATTTATTACATGGTCAGTTCTGAAGTGTTATGTAACCTCCATTAGTTTATATAGGATCCATGTGATGAGGACTGACTGTGCCTCTCTCACTAACGCTGTAACTGACAGCACAGACGGATTATTTACATGCAATACTGAAGACTGAAAACTGTCTTTAGTTAAAAACAAAATATATGACACTTGTGCTCGTAGGCAGGTCAGTACGTCTGTCTGCTGCGTTCTTTAGTCTTTAGTTTTTAGTTTTTTAGAGCTGCCCTTTGTCACTGGTTCTGCTCATTTTCCTCATGGACAGAATTTCTATGACCAAGATGAAAACGCCTCAGATACAAGCGGCCGAGATGAGTTTCCCCTGCAGAGAGGCTGGGTGCTGCTTTAAGGCCAGGACACACCGGGGACATCATCGGCCGTTTGACTCGGTCGGTGACGTGAGTCTGTTTGGTGAGGTCCACACTGTCGGACGTAGTGGGACACAGTTGGACATAGTTCTGAGTGAACAGTGTTGAATCTGTGTCAGGCCGTCGTGCTCAGCTCTGATTGGCTGTGTTCCATTCACAATTTGTCAAACAGCTCGAGTTTAACATCAAAATATAAGGAACTTTCTGTTCTACATCTTCTTCATTATGTTTCCACATCTGTGACACTAATGTGCTGTAGTTAGCTTAGCTTTAGCCTCATGCTAATGTTAGCAGTAAGCTTGCCTTAGCTTTAGCCTCGTGCTAATGTTAGCACTTAGCTTAGCTTAGCTTTAGCCTCGTGCTAATGTTAGCAGTTAGCTTAGCTTTAGCCTCGTGCTAATGTTAGCAGTTAGCTTACCTTAGTTTTAGCCTCGTGCTAATGTTAGCACTTAGCTTAGCTTAGCTTTAGCCTCGTGCTAATGTTAGCAGTTAGCTTAGCTTAGCTTTAGCCTCGTGCAGATAAAAATATAATCCTCCTCTGAGGCAAACAGCTGCAATAATCCAGTCCTTTTTTATTCATTACTGTGATCAGAGTTTATCCTAGTGCCTATAATTATTATGATTTTATTTACTAGAGTTTAAAAAAACAGAGTTTAGTGACTAGCGCCGCCTGCTGTTGTAAATAGTTATTACGTTTTGCACATGTGCACTGCTCGGTCATGGGTCTGAGTCGCTCCGGTGTCTGCAGCGCCTCTCAGTGGCAACAGAGGAGACAGCAGTGGCCTCTGCTGACAGCGGTCGGTGTGTCCCAGGCTTAAGAGGCAGGGTCAGGAGCTCGGTTACCCAGGAGGAGCTCAGAGTAGAGTCACTGCTCCTCCAGGAGTCAGTTGAGGCTCCGGCATTGGTTTCAGAGTCAAAGTTCTGGGCCTGTCCCATTGGGGATGACCTAGGATACGCTGGAGGGACTCTGTCTCTCGGCTGGGGGCTCGTTTATCTGCATTTTCACCAGGGCTGCACAATATATCGCTAAATTATCGCAATATCAGCAAACGCAATCTCCGTATCGCAAGAATCTAAATATATCGCAATAACGCTGTGGTCTTCCATCTGACAGAGATTTACACTGAAGAATCATTTTCCACCAGAGCCTTAAAAGAACATGTGTTGTGACTAAATAAAAATGTTTAAAAGTCCAGTTTTAGTGGTAATTTAATTAATTTAGTCACAGCTTAGTCTTGTTTTGTTCCTGGTTTAGTCTGTGTTAAGTTTTGATTTTGTGGCTGTTTTGACTTGTAAATACAGGAACTTACATTTTTGTGAAATGTAGTGAATTTAACTTACTATGTTCGAAAAGTAGGCTCTATTTTCAAATATCGCAGTAATATTATCGCAATTTTCAACATAGTTATCGAATATCACGTTTTCATATCGTGCAGCATTAATTTTCACTAGCAACACAACAAGGATATGGGATTTAAGTGTTTAAATCCCATGAAAGTGTGTTAAAAGAGTTATGTAGGGGAAGGGAGGGTGGGGTGAAGAGAGGTGGGCATAAGAAGGGCTTCTGGGAAAGTTAGCGGTGTGGTTGAGGTAAAGGTGTGAGTGAGCTGCATTACCAAGTCACTCCTGAGTCTATTTTATTTTATTTTTTATTATACTTTATTGATCCTCGTAGGGAAATTCATTCTCTGCATTGGACCCAGCTCTCAGTGCCGTTCCTGTCAGGAGCAGCGCCCGGGGACCCTTCTCCAGATCTGAGCCAGGATCCTGGTCAGGACCTGGTCAGGACTAACTACAGCCTGTTGTGCATGTTTTTGAGGTTGATCGGGGAAAGCGGAGGAAACCCACCCAGACACAGGGAGAACAGCCAAACTCCACACTGTAAAAAAAAATCTGTAAATTTTACGGTAAAAAATTTGCAGCTGTGGTTGCCAGAATTCTACCGTAAAAACTACAAGAGGCCTGTATTTCATTTTACAGTATAATTTTATCACAAATGTTGTTTTTACAGTTTTTGACTTGAGTTTTTATTATTATTTACTGCAAAATAAAGTTATTATCTTTCAAAAAAATAGGTTAATGTATATTTTAGTTTGTGACTTAACTTTTAATCAACATTTACTGTAAAATTTAAAGTTATTATCTTTCAAAAAAATAGATTAATGTATATTTTAGTGTGTGATTTATGTTTTAATCAACATTTACTCTAAAATTTAAAGTTATTATCTTTTAAAAAGTTGTTAAACTGTAATAAACACAGGACTCGATGTTTTTTAACAGTGCTATACTGTATACATTACAAAAAATAAAACTAAAAAATACAATTTTGCCTTATTTTTAATATTACAGTTAATTACCGTAACCAAAACAGTATTTTACCGATATATCAACTACGGTCTTTTACTGTTGAGATTTTACAGATTTTTACCATGAAATCTACAGATATTTTTTACAGTGTAACACAGAAAGGCCCCACGCATACAGGAATCAAACCCGGGACCTTCTTGCTATGAGGCGAGAGTGCTTTGCTTTCACCCTTTGTTTCCAAACAGCACCTGACTTATTTATTTATTTATTTATTTATTTTATTAAGCAGGAAAAGATTAAAAACAACTGGGCCTGGCTCAGTTTTAAACAGTTTTTCAGCAGGTTCTTGCTCTGCAGAAATAGAAATCAGACCCACATCATAAACTCCAGGACAAGACAACATCCATACAAACACACAAACCAAAAAAGCAGCATTAGGGGAGGCTATGGAGCCACCTCAGTGGTCACAGCTGTACCTGTCCATTAGAAGGCAAATAAATGTGTTTGTAAATCGTCTTATTGATGTTATTTTCCTGATGTGCTGTGGGAGCTCAGGTTTTAGTGAGCACAGAAAAGAAGGATCTCTGTCCGCAGCAGTTCCTAAAGTAAGTAAGTGCTGCTGAGGTGAGTCCGTTTAAAATTTGATAATACAATTTAATCCCATGGCATAATGTACAGTTCTGAAATGACAAAGCATTAGCCTGTTGTGGATCTTGTTGACTTGGTTTTTTTGAGTCACTCACAAAGCTTTCCACCATTTCTTCTTCTTTTGTTCCTATGTTAAATAAAATCCAGGACTTTCTGCTCACATACAACATCACCCTTCCTCACAGTAAGCATGGATTTCCCTTGTCCTCCCTGTTGTCCATGCATCCATCTCCTCCTCTGTCCCAGCATGCTCTGCAGCACTGAGTAAAACAGTGACCCTGGTCTCAGACTGAAGTGATCTGTCGATACCGGCTGCATTATTTATGAAGCGAAACTGGAGAAGCAGAGGATTACGGCCGCACCACTGCAGGGCTACAGAGACAGAGTTAAAGGTGATTACTGCCAAAGTGATTACTACACAGGAGGTTTATCTGTTAATGGCTTTTTCAATGTTTCTCAATTGTTTTCCCGTCAAAGTTTGTATTTCTTTAGGCTCTTTCACCGGCGAACTGGACATTTAATCTGGCTTTCCGTTACACAGCGAGGCAAAGATAACTCACAAATGTTTCCTGAAGAGTAAATGAGACGAGCATGAGGTTCACGTTAACACCAGAGATGATAAATATGAGCAGAAAACACAAACGCAAGGGGAGTTTAAAGAACTGGATGCTAATGTTACGGGCCCCAAGCACGAGGTCGTTCAATCTGAAAAATATAAGAACAGGTAAGAGCAACGATCACATGAAACGCTTGCAGGAAGTTTAGCAACCCTCAAATAAATTCAGGAAAGCACGATCAAATTATGCACTGATATGTTTTTTAAGTGTGTACAGCAGCCATTTCCAAAGTCAGGACTGTTGTGGCCCCCTTACATTTCTGAAAATCCCTCCCAACAATAAAACTTCCTTTATTCAAAAGACTCTGCCTTGGTTTTCTCCATATGTTTTTTTTTTTTTTTTTTTATAAAAACATTACAAAAACACTGATTATTGACCAAAATTAGTTTTAAAATAATATTTTAAAAAGTATACAACTGAAATTAATTTCAAATTACATGTTTTTTATGTACTTAATGTTTTTTAGGTACTTAATATTTTCATTGACTTTCTATATTTTTGTATGTTTTATTTGTTTTTATAAACCAAAACCATGTGTCTGAAATAATAATAATAAAAATAAATAAATAAAAAAATTCAAATTGAAATTGAAATATAGACAGCCTCTGGGGGCCCCCCTGTAGTACCTTCGCGGACCCCCAGGGGGCCCCGGACCCCCCACTTTGGAAACCACTGGTGTATAGTATTATTATTCCAGAATAAAGTACATTTAAAATACAGTAGAAGTTTACCAATCACTAAATAATAGAACTAAAAACTGTGTGGTGCCATACTTTTACAGTGCACCACACTAAAAACAATTAATGCCTGGGATGTAACGATGCACTGAAGTCATGATTTTCTGTTCACGATTTTTTTAAATTTTTGTCAGCAGACTTAGTTGCAGTATAATTATGATCAAAATATTTCTTTACACAGCCTATTTGTGTCTCCTTATCAAACTTAAATTGTTGTACATTTCATAATTACTGAGATTAACTTAAAAAAGTAAAACAATAACATGTCAAAATTACAAAAATATACGTCATTTGTAAGTGACTTTTATTAACATCTTTCTTCTCTCCTCCAAAAACAAATAGACTTTATCATGAATCAACTCCTCAGTGATTTATAATGAGCCTAATAAAAGTCAAGTCTTATAAAAATATCAGAGATGAAAAACCAAACACTGGTGGCAGGGGCATCGCAATTCTTTTTTTTCCCCCCACACTGATTCAAAATGTTTTTCTTTTGCATTGATTTTTAGCCGATTTACGAAGAATCGTTATATCCCTAATTAATGCTAATGGTTTATTTGTATAGCACAGTTAAAACAGTGAAATCAAATAAAAAAAAAATTATAATCAAGGATAAATTCAAAATTAAATTAGAGAGAAGAGTGCAGATAAAACACTTAGAGTTGTCACATGGAGCTAAAAAGACGAGTTTGTAGTCTGACAAATGTGGAGAGACTGAAGCGAACTGGTGGAGATTATTATATTGAGATGTATATGTGATAATATTTTATTTTTTTTATAATAGTGGTTATGCGCTAACGACTTCCGCATTCGGCGAAATGGATTGATCCATTTCTGGTCACAGTTTGTAAGCGAGCGGCCGGACAAGGGCAGCTTCAAAAAACATATTTATGTCGTACACATCGCAAAATAACATCACCAAACTAACGCTGCTATGGACTAACACAGTTTTATTCTTAAAATAAAATATATAAAATAAAGTCTCTTCATTTTACCTGTTAATGTTAAATGTTATGGAAAAAGGAAAGGTTAAATACATGTTTTATAATATTATAAACAAAGACTGGCTTCATTAAAATGGACAGAGTGTGTTGTGTGTGATTCTATGTCACGTAAATAAATTTTGCTCCCAATCCCATCTCAGCAATATTTGGTGTTCCCCCAGTTTCTGATTTACCCGGGCCTTGTCACTTACACTACACACTTACACACTTACACTCGATCTGCTTCTGAGATAAAAGTGGCTAAATCTCATTCATTTTGATAAAATGAACTGAAAATCAATGATAACTGTGCTGTTAGCTATGTATTCAAGATATTTAATGATATTGTTTCACATCAAAATCACATCTGTTTATACAATAGATTTAGGCATTTTTGCTTAAAAATAATATTTATATTTTGAAAATATTTAATTTCTCTACATGCATGCATTTTGTCCACTTCCAAGAGAGAGATTTCTGCAAATAAAAACAAAACATTTTATGTCTAAACTCTATCCATATTAAAATGAATGTATTGAATGTGCAGCTTTCAGATAGAACTGGTTGCTTGTAGACACTGTACCTTCTGATAAACTACTGTTTTTGCCTTATTTTGCTTAAATTTCCTATTTTTCTTGGAAACTATAGCCAATCTGCACTTCTCACTTACTTTTTCTTTATTAGTGACCTAATCCAAGAAAAATGTCACTACTTTTGTTCCAGAAGCAGTGTAAATGCTGCCAAGAACTTTGTCCCATAAACTTGTTCTATTTCTATTCCATTAAAACACAATTTTATGTTTGATTTAAAGATAACTTATTTAGATCAATCCATTTTTTTAACTCCTTTTCTACTTTTAAGATTAATCGACTGAAATCATGTCCTGAGCAAAATAAACTGCTATCATCTGCAAAAATAACAAGCTTCATTTTTTTGCTACGCTGGAAGTTTGGAGTCTGTAGAACCAACGGCGGCAGCACAGTCCATGTCCTTCTGTCCAACCCGGGGACATCAGTGAAGCCTCCTGGGGGTTCCCTCTGTCCTCACCTGTCACATGACCCCTGTATCACCTGAGACGTCCTCGGAGCGTCTCCCACAGCGCGTCATGTGATCTGTGTCCTCCCTGGCAGTGGGGACAGCCGTGGTAAAGGGACACTTCCTACTGATACACAGGAGCAGGGGCGTCAGACTGGGGGGCCACTGCAGGGAGGGGCCCTTATGCTGCGTTCACACCGGACGCGTTGGAGGCGTCTGGTTTTCATGTTAAGTCTATGTAAACGCGCGTCTAGACATCCTGCGGCGCGAATCAAGCGTCCAGCGCGGCGCGAATCGAGCGTCTGACGCTCTCGACGCCCGAGTTGAAAAATCTGAACTTTGGCGAATATTCACGGCGCGTTAACCAATCAGGATCTAGCTCCTGCAGTGACGTGGGAGGACGTAGGAGGCGGAGATCCATCAAAACAATCACAGTGGACTTATCCAGGCCTCACTGTGAACCTGGAGCTGTAATTAAGCTACAGTCTACAGCAGCTCTGCTACTTTTATAAAGACAACAGCCAAAAGGACAGTAACAAGATATAAAAGGGACCTTAACTTTAGCGTGAGCTGAGCTGAGCTCGTAGGATTAGCAGTTACTGCTCTCCCCAAAACAACAGGGAAAACAGAGTCTGTGTACTGAGTGCTAGCCTATACCCGCTAAAACCACTAGAGACCGCTATTAAACAAGAAAAAACTCCTCCATATCTCCACTGTGCTGCTGGGGCTGAGTGCTTAAAAACAGCAGCAGTGTCCTGGGGACATGTCCTCACAGGGACATGGGACACAGGTGAGAAAACCTGCATGGTCTCAGTTGGAATCAGCCCTGAAACAGCGGCCATTATCCTGACACAACAGACTCCTCCCATGATGCGTGAACAGAGCGAATTGGATGCGCAAATAAAGCGTCTGACTTCAAAAAGTTCAAGCGTCCAACTGGACGCGTCTGACACGAATTTGACGCCTTAAAGGCATCCGGTGTGAACGCAGCTTTAAAAAGCCTGGGATATATGTGAGAGTTATTGCTAAAGTGAGAATGAATGGGGGCCCACCAAGATGGTTTATACAAAGGGCCCAGAAATTTGTGTTACCGCCCTGGCCCTGTTCACTTGTGTTGCCGAAATGTGGCCCTTTATTAATGTGTCTCAGGTTTTTTTTGCCTGCTCCTCGCCCCAACGCAGAGGAGCGAGGTTATAAAGTCTCCTCCTCCCGGTCCAGCTCCTCTCCACACCACAGCCGTCTCCTTTTCTGTTACTGCACCATATTTTCTGGACTATAAGTCGCACTTTTTTCCATCGTCTGGCTAGGGCTGTGACGTATACTCAGGTGTGACTTATATATTAAAATATTTCAGGTGTTGGTTAGAGGGCGCTCTAGGCTTGTGTACCAGCATCTGCTGCACCTGTACCACTGACAATTTAAAATGTAAACATTACCACTAACAACTTAGGCTATAAAGACAACTGAGAAAGAGCGGAATAATTGGAAATGGAACTGATGCTGAGTCTGACGACAGCCACGCAGAGGAGGAAGCGGCGCTTCGTCTACCTCCGGAGTTGGCGGAGTTGTTCAGAAGCGACACCGAGGATGAAGAATTTAAAGGATTTAGCGATTAGGAGTGAGATGGTGAGTTTGGTGAACTTGTTATATTATGTTCTTTATGCTATTGTTATGTGAATAACTGTTAATATATTACGTTAACATACGAGACACCTATTCAGTTTGTTGTTTATGCTTCATGTAGCTGAATAACCATCAATGTGTTACGTTAGCATAGCGCACACCTATTCAGCTGTTGTTCTCTATTCTATTATTACTATAACTTGCCTTTCAACATGAAATGTCTGTTCTTGGTGTCGCATTTTGTAAAATAAATTTCCCCCAAAAAATGTGACTTATAGTCCAGTGCGACTTTTATACGTTTTTTTCTTCTTCATTATGTATTTTTTGGCGAGTGCCACTTATACTCCGGAGCCACTTATAGTCCGGAAAATATGGTAGTTTAGTAGTTTAGTCTCTGTTTTTGATTACGTTGTGAGTAATTTCTGTTGAGCGCTGTGATCGTTGTCCATCTTTTATGTTGTGTGTCCCTCTTATCCCCAGAGCACTGCAGACAGAGACTGTAACACTCTCAAAAAGTAAAAATGCTCTTTGCAATTGTGTTTTTTCTGCCAATAACAAAAATAATGATAAAAAGCCCAAAATTATTCATACCCAAATAGGCAAACTCTGATTTAAAGTTACTTTCATTCAACCCAGCAAGTTTTGTTTTTCTTTTGACTGGAAATGACACAGGATTCTCCCAAAAGACGATGTACAGGAGGTATCACTGTGGAAAAAAATATTTATCAACTTTTTTTATTTATTTATTTTTTTTACATTTGAACAAAAAGTAGCACATTGGTTGAATGAAAGTAACTTTAAGTCAGAATTTGTCAGGGGTATGAATAATTTCGGGCTTAAATGAAGTTTTGGTTAAATTAAATAAATAAAGGACTATAATTATTCCCTTTCTATATTTATTTATTCATTTGTGCTTCAGTTTATATTTTGGTGACAGAAATCAATCAATGTGGCAATAAATAAAAGAGGAAAAACTGAATAATAAATTAAAGCACAAATGAATGAACATAGAAATAAAAACAGAAAAATAATAATAATAGCACTTTATTTAGTTATTTATTTTAACCAAAACTTACATCTTTATTAAAAAAGAAATTGTTGTCCTGTTTAAATAGATATTTGTCAATGAGAGCATTTATTTATCAGATTATTTATTGCCTGATTTGGCAGCGTGGGTCCATGCTTTGTGCGTTATGCAGTTTTTGAACCGAACGCGCTTCCCTGTGTCCATCGTAGGGGGCGCCAGAGAGCCACAGAAACCTGCTCCTCTCCTCTCTCTCTCTCTCTCTCTGCTCCAGCCTCGGCTCCACAGATGATCCGTTATCAGGGCGGAGAGAGAGCGAGCTGCCCAAACCCCGCTCCCCGCCTCCCTCTCCGTGTCTCCGCACACAGCGCTCCGCAGACGCCGGCCCAAAGCTTCTGCGTAAAACCTGGACCCAGCGCACGGGATTTACCAAAACAAAACGGAGTACGACGCGGATTCTTCGCATTTTCTTTGGGATTTTGCCCGCATTTGGCCGTTTCCTCGCCGCTTCCTGGTCCTGCTGCAGCGGCGGTGGAGCCTGGTCCTCGTCTTGTGTTCGCTTCTCTTTTGTGTTGCGTTTGTTTTTCTCCAGGAAAAGCGTGGGGAGGCGGATATTTCATCGCATTCTCGCGCCTGCTTAAAATGAATGAATGACCAAAACAAAGGAGGTTGATGTGCACAGCTCCCCCGCGCACCTCTTCTTCGCCTCGCCCAAGGAACGGAGGCTCCAGCAGCGGGTGAAGATGGACAGCGGCGGCGGGACGGAGGGCTCGGACGGCGGCCAGGCGGCGGCGCACGATGCCGCCTCCTCCTCCTGCTCCTCCTCGGGGAAGAAGAAGGTGAACCGCGCTCCTTCCCCGGCGCGCCCCAAGGATGTGCCCGGGTGGTCGTTCACGAAAATCCGCGGAGGCATCGGGACCCCGACTCTGAGCGTCAAACCCGGCGGGATCCACCTGGGGAGCCGCGTTTCTCGGCGCAGCCCCGCGGGAGGAAGCGTCAGCGCCAAGGATGGAGCTGGCAAAGCGGCGGCGGCGGCGGGGAAGCACTCCTCCTCCTCCTCTGCGGGGAAGGCGGCCAAAAACAGCCGGAGGAAGGCGTCCGATGCCAGCACGGGCTCGGAGGACCTATCCAAAGACTCCGGCTGCTGCGCTCCGGAGAAGCTCTCGCCGACGGACAGCAGCTCGGAGCTCTCGGACTGCACCTCGGACGAGAACAAGCTCTCCACGGACGCGTTCAGCAGCGACACCGAGTCCCGGAGCAGCCGCGGCGGGGCAGACGGAGAGCACAAGCCGCGGAAAGACGCAGCGGCGGTGGACAGAAGCAGCCACAGAGCCGCCGCCGGGGCTCCGAAAAACCTCCCGTCCTTCTCCTCCTGCGCAGCCGCCGGGGACAGGGAGGACAAGGAGCGGCTCACGGTGGGAGCGGAGGCCGGGGAAGGAAGCGTCTCCCCCGGCGAGGAGAAGTCCCTGACCTCGTTCGACAGCCGCGTGCCAGCCTCCACCTCCCTGGCCTTCTCCGACCTCACCGAGGAGCTCATGGACAGCGTGCACGAGGAGTACGCGCGGGAGATCGAGGAGCTGCGGTCCGAAAACGACTACCTCAAAGTGAGTTTAGTTTCATTTTCCTCTAAATCCACTCAGGTCCTGCAGGTCTCTGCTGCACCTGAGCCCGGAGCAGCACTGGCTGTGCTTTGTTTACATTCAAACTGGTTCTGCTCCGGTTTAAAACTGAGCTGCACTTCCTGTTTTTAAATAAATGGGACCATTGCAGCGGTTCCCAAACTGGGGTACAGGTCCCACAGATGGTACTCAGGAGTCTTTGCAGAAATCCTGATTTAGTTTCATCTTGAGCTAGATTTATTCTGGATTAGTCATAGTTTAGTCCTGGATTAGTCCTGGTTTAGTCCTAGTTTAGACCTGGTTTAGACCTGGTTTAGACCTGGTTTAGACCTGGTTAAGTCCTGGTTTAGACTTGGTTTAGACCTGGTTTAGTCCTGGTTTAGACCTGGTTTAGACCTGGTTAAGTCCTGGTTTAGACTTGGTTTAGACCTGGTTTAGACGTGGTTTAGACCTGGTTTAGTCCTGGTTTAGTCCTGGTTTAGACTTGGTTTAGACCTGGTTTAGACCTGGTTTAGACCTGGTTTAGTCCTGGTTTAGACCTGGTTTAGTCCTGGTTTAGTCCTGGTTTAGTCCTGGTTTAGACTTGGTTTAGACCTGGTTTCGACCTGGTTTAGACCTGGTTTAGTCCTAGTTTAGTCTTGGTTTAGATCTGGTTTAGTCCTAGTTTAGACCTGGTTTCGACCTGGTTTAGTCCTAGTTTAGACCTGGTTTTGACCTGGTTTAGACCTGGTTTAGACCTGGTTTAGACCTGGTTTAGACCTGGTTTAGTCCTGGTTTAGACTTGGTTTAGTCCTGGTTTAATCCTGGTTTAGACCTGGTTTAGTCCTGGTTTAATCCTGGTTTAGACCTGGTTTAGACCTGGTTTAGTCCTGGTTTAGACTTGGTTTAGTCCTGGTTTAATCCTGGTTTAGACCTGGTTTAGACCTGGTTTAATCCTGGTTTAATCCTGGTTTAGACCTGGTTTAGTCCTGGTTTAATCCTGGTTTAGACCTGGTTTAGACCTGGTTTAGTCCTGGTTTAGACTTGGTTTAGTCCTGGTTTAATCCTGGTTTAGACCTGGTTTAGTCCTGGTTTAATCCTGGTTTAGACCTGGTTTAGACCTGGTTTAGTCCTGGTTTAGACCTGGTTTAGTCCTGGTTTAGACCTGGTTTAGTCCTGGTTTAGACCTGGTTTAGACCTGGTTTAGACCTGGTTTAGTCCTGGTTTAGACCTGGTTTAACGATAGCAGAGGAGCGGACGTTGTGTAAAGTGGATTTTTTTCTGTGTGGCAGGTTTTTAGTTGAAATGACAAAGTTCTGAAACAGGTCAGCATCTGATCCCAGCGATCGTTGTTGTTGTTGTTGTTGTTGTTGTTGTTGTTGTTGTTGTTGTTTACTTCTGAGTTTGTGGCGCAGATGACAGACAGAACGTGACTGCAGTGTGGTTTGTTGTGGTGGTTGTTTGATCTTTTTTGTGTTGATGTTGACAGATTGTGATTGACAGGTGTTTGTTGATTAGAAACGACACCTCCATTTTGTCTCTGGAACCTGAAGACAAAAAAGATACAAAGAACATTTTGAGTTACAGCGATCTCAAAACATAGATGGGGTAAATGAAAAGTGACTGCCCCTAAACATAAAACTATATCCAGTAACATGCGGCGTACACAGAGTGAGCTAAGCTAAAACCCTTAACTTTAATCTTCAATTTAAAGGTTATGTAAGATACTTTTCTCAGTTTGAATGTTCTGCTTTGTTTTGTAGTTTTGGTATTGACATTGTAAGGATTTGTTCATTTTGGGTGAAAGCATCAAAGAGGACGATGATTCAGAAGTGTAATCAAGTCAGAAGTTTATTCAGTAAAAACACAGGTAAGGTTACAGTCAGCAGAAGTGAGCGCGCTCCTAAAAGAGGAGTGTCCTAAGCTTTTTATACTATGTATGACGATGTATGACGATCTCTGCATAGCATTATCTTCTTGGCTTCGAGTAACTTTTTTGTGCATAGGGCAGGGCCACAAAAAGTTCTCAGTTTCTGCAGAGTCTTCCCACCATCGACAGGAGCCCCCCCTGCAACCTTGGCTCTGAGAACTTTGTAGCAGCTCATTATTTGTGCCATATTTGGAATGCACCTAAAGCTGGGGACACACTACACGATTTTTTTGCCCGATTTTATAACGATTCACAGTTGCAGCGAGTCTTTACCAGTCAACAACAGCTGCAGGGAATCGTAATCACCAGTCGGCCCTGAAATCCGTTAGTGTGTGATGTTCAAAGACTCGAATCGTTAAGTGTGTGCGCCGCAAAAACCTGGCCTGACGTCAGTCGCAAGCAATCAAACACCGACTCTGGAGCACACTCCTGTAGTGTGGGACGTTTACATCCAACTGGGAATTCATGGAGTCCAGCGGCCGATGAAAAACAGTTGATGGGACACAGGAAACGAAGAAACAGGAAGCGGCGGGAAAATATAAGCAGAAATTTGAAGAAGAAAACATAAACAATCATGGCAAACACCGAAGAAAGTTGAGCGCTACCCAAGCGAAACTGGATACATTGCCGTTTTTTCTTTCCCTTTTTCCAAACAGATAGCTACGCACACAACGGCAACAGCGACCCAGGTAGCTCCATGTTTGTTTACCATTTAGTTCTCGCGAGTTCCCCGCCAGAGTTTGCTGCGTTTGTTTGGCGTCAGTTGCAGTTACAGATCTTGTAGTGTGTGAGGCGCAGTCTTTCAGTCGTCAGAACTAAATCTGCTGAAACCAGTCGTTAGTGTGTGCTCCTAGTCTTTTCAGAATCTGTAACCACTGAGAAAATCATGTAGTGTGTCCCCAGCTTAAGAGTAGAGTGACCTTAGAGTGAAAGAAGAAAAACATCACATAAAATCAAAGTATTATTATTACTAATGTTGAAGCGTTATTAACCTTAGCAGTAGTACATCAAAATATAAGTTTAATGGTAATACGCAAAGCTATCTGTAGAAATATTCAATAACATCCAGTTTTACTCGGCTCAGAGATTTTATTTACCAAACCGTGTAAGAAAATGCTGTTCTTGTCTTGTTCTCGGTCTTGGCCTCGATCAGAACGCTCTCGACTACAACACTCGACTTCTGCTGGACAAGTATTTACAGAAATGTGTTGTTTGGATTAAACTGGGCCTAAATCTGGATTAAATTAGGCTTAAACCAGGACCAAACTGGGCCTAAACCAGAACCAAACTGAGCCTAAACCAAGACTAAATCAGGACGAAACTTGGCCTAAACCAGGACCAAACTGGGCCTAAACCAAGACTAAACCAGGGTGAAACTGGGCCTAAACCAGAACCAAACTGGGCCTAAACCAAGACTAAACCAGGGTGAAACTGGGCCTAAACCAGAACCAAACTGGGCCTAAACCAGAACCAAACTGGGCCTAAACCAAGAATAAAACCAGGATGAAACTGGGCCTAAACCAGAACCAAACTGGGCCTAAACCAGAACCAAACTGGGCCTAAACCAAGAATAAAACCAGCATGAAACTGGGCCTAAACCAGAACCAAACTGGGCCTAAACCAGAACCAAACTGGGCCTAAACCAAGAATAAAACCAGCATGAAACTGGGCCTAAACCAGAACCAAACTGGGCCTAAACCAGAACCAAACTGGGCCTAAACCAAGACTAAACCAGGGTGAAACTGGGCCTAAACCAGGACCAAACTGGGCCTAAACCAAGACTAAATCAGGACGAAACTTGGCCTAAATCAAGACTAAATCAGGGCGAAACTGGGCCTAAACCAGTACCAAACTGGGCCTAAACCAAGACTAAACCAGGGTGAAACTGGGCCTAAACCAGGACTAAACTGGGCATAAATCAAGACTAAACCAGGACGAAACTTGGCCTAAACTAAGACTAAATCAGGGCGAAACTGGGCCTAAACCAGGACCAAACTGGGCCTAAACCAAGAATAAAACCAGGATGAAACTGGGCCTAAACCAGAACCAAACTGGGCCTAAACCAAGACTAAACCAGGGTGAAACTGGGCCTAAACCAGGACCAAACTGGGCCTAAACCAAGACTAAATCAGGACGAAACTTGGCCTAAACTAAGACTAAATCAGGGCGAAACTGGGCCTAAACCAGGACCAAACTGGGCCTAAACCAAGACTAAACCAGGGTGAAACTGGGCCTAAACCAGGACTAAACTGGGCCTAAACCAGGACAAAACTGGGCTTAAACCAGGACTAAACCAGGGCAAAACTGGGCCTAAACCAAGAATAAATCAGGACGAAACTTGGCCTAAACCAGGACCAAACTGGGCTTAAACCAGGACTAAACCAGGGCGAAACTGGGCCTAAACCAGGACTAAACCAGGGTGAAACTGGGCCTAAACCAGGACTAAACCAGGACCAAACTGGGCCTAAACCAGGACTGACGCCTAAACGACTAGAACAGGAATAAGTCAGTATTCAGTGAGAACTAAACCAGGGACATACTAATCCAGATCCAGTCTGATCTTGCTCTTGGTTGCAGCGTAGTTTCTCTTTGGATAAACAATTAGCCCATAAAACAACAGCTGGAATATGTCTCTGTCAGTGTTTACTCTGGTGTGACCTACATCTGCCGCCGCCGCCGCTGCCGCCGCCGCTGCCGCCGCGACACAAGGAGCTCACTTCCCTCTTTTGTCTCTCAGCCTCCTCACTGTCGCTGAGGTAAAGGAAGAATTAAATCTAAGTTAAAGCCAAAAGCCATTTTTAACTACAATGCAATTACCCAGGGTTAAGAATCCAAGTGTTTTAAAATGGCTGTGTCTGAAATGAGCTTTACTAAATAAAGACAAAACAAGGACTAAACCAGGTCTAAACCAGGACTAAACCAGGTCTAAACCAGGGCTAAACCAGGTCTAAACCAGGACTAAACCAGGACTAAACCAGGACTAAACCATGACTAAACCAGGTCTAATCCAGGTCTAAACCAGGACTAAACCAGGTCTAAACCAGGACTAAACCAGGACTAAACCAGGACTAAACCAGGACTAAACCAGGACTAAACCATGACTAAACCAGGTCTAATCCAGGTCTAAACCAGGACTAAACCAGGTCTAAACCAGTACTAAACCAGGTCTAAACCAGGACTAAACCAGGACTAAACCAGGACTAAACCAGGACTAAACCATGACTAAACCAGGTCTAATCCAGGTCTAAACCAGGTCTAAACCAGGTCTAAACCAGGACTAAACCAGGTCTAAATCAGTACTAAACCATGACTAAACCAGGTCTAAACCATGACTAAACCAGGTCTAATCCAGGTCTAAACCATGACTAAACCAGGTCTAAACCAGGACTAAACCAGGTCTAATCCAGGTCTAAACCATGACTAAACCAGGCCTAAACCAGGACTAAACCAGGTCTAATCCAGGTCTAAACCATGACTAAACCAGGTCTAAACCAGGACTAAACCAGGTCTAATCCAGGTCTAAACCATGACTAAACCAGGCCTAAACCAGGACTAAACCAGGTCTAATCCAGGTCTAAACCAGTACTAAACCATGACTAAACCAGGTCTAAACCAGGTCTAAACCAGGTCTAAACCATGACTAAACCAGGTCTAATCCAGGTCTAAACCATGACTAAACCAGGTCTAAACCAGTACTAAACCAGGTCTAAACCAGGTCTAAACCAGGTCTAAACCAGGTCTAAACCATGACTAAACCAGGTCTAATCCAGGTCTAAACCATGACTAAACCAGGCCTAAACCAGGACTAAACCAGGTCTAATCCAGGTCTAAACCATGACTAAACCAGGACTAAACCAGGACTAAACCAGGTCTAAACCAGGTCTAAAGTACGTCTAAACCAGGTCTAAACCAGGTCTAAACCAGGACTAAGCAGTGGTCTACATTTCCAATCTAATCCCCAACCAGAGCAGGACTAAAACAGGAAATAAAACTGCCTCTAAATTAAACTAAATCAGGTCTTGAACTGCAGTACCAAAGCCAGCTGGAGTACCAATAATGGGACCTCAACCACAGTCTGAGAACCCGCAATGTGGTGTAGACCAGAGATTCTCAAGTATCACCTCAGAATATATTTGGCTTACAGACGCTGACTCAGTGTTTGGTAGTAACTCTGCAGACAGACGCTGACTCAGTGTTTGGTAGTAACTCTGCAGACAGACGCTGACTCAGTGTTTGGTGGTAACTCTGCAGACAGACGCTGACTCAGTGTTTGGTAGTAACTCTGCAGACAGACGCTGACTCAGTGTTTGGTGGTAACTCTGCAGACAGACGCTGACTCAGTGTTTGGTGGTAACTCTGCAGACAGACGCTGACTCAGTGTTTGGTGGTAACTCTGCAGACAGACGCTGACTCAGTGTTTGGTAGTAACTCTGCAGACAGACGCTGACTCAGTGTTTGGTGGTAACTCTGCAGACAGACGCTGACTCAGTGTTTGGTGGTAACTCTGCAGACAGACGCTGACTCAGTGTTTGGTAGTAACTCTGCAGACAGACGCTGACTCAGTGTTTGGTAGTAACTCTGCAGACAGACGCTGACTCAGTGTTTGGTGGTAACTCTGCAGACAGACGCTGGGGAGTTTCCTATGAACTGCAGAGTAAAAGCCAAACTGTTTGGAAACACCAGCGCCCTCTGCTGCACAAATAGCAGAAGGCCATCATTTGCACGTAAACAGGTCTTATTCCAGCACACAGTAAAAAAAGCACTGTTTATATCAGCCAGATTTCAGCCGATAACCGATAATTTTCTAATGGGCTAGGGTCTAATGGACAAAAGGTTTCTTTTGTCCTTCAGCTCACAGCTTTAACTCCAGAGCTCTGTCTGCTCTGTAAATGACACGTGACCGAGCCAGTAGCTGTTGTGCTCCGGTTTTCTGCCCATCGTCCTTCCTTCCTTCCATCCTTCCATCCTTCCTTCCTTCCTTCCTTCCGTCCTCAGGCCCATGGCAGTTGTTGGTTAAAGCTCCAGCTCGATGACAGCCACATTATCTCACTGTTTCTCCTGCTAATGTGCGAGCTGTGAGCAGTCAGCCAGGCCCGTCCCGCCCACACAGTGATTGATTGGCCGATGGGTCGATGCCATCAGTGGCCAGACACGGCCAGAGCTGTCAGGGATCGACCCGACCTGATGGACCTACAACAGGACAGCGAGCCCCTCTACTAAACTAGCTCTACTTTTTATTTTTAACCCATCGTGGGATAGACTTTAAAAAATACTAACACCAAACACAAGGGACAACTAAGTAGTTTTAGTGGATTTGTAACCATTGTGAGAGATTAGGGCTTTGTGGCCAGATAGAGCTGGAGAGAGCATTTACCCCTGAACTAGAAGATCCCTGGTCTGAATTGGTTCTGTAACTACCGTCCAGAAAAACACACAAATTCACTGATGTTTAGTATGTAGCCTTTAGCTTATGTAGCGCTAATTGCTCCTAGAAATAAAGTAGGGCTGCAGCTAATGATTATTTTTCTATTTGATCAGGCTGTTGATTATTATTTTTGATTAATCGATTAATAATATTCAGATTGTGAAGCGCAAAGTACAGCAGCTAAAACCTTGAGGTGTTATAAACTTGACGATTCTACCTAAAAAAATTTTTTATCAACTTTGAACAAGACAAAGCTACAAGTCTGCGCTTGAGGATGGGTGGACGGAAGATATTTTAAATCAAAAATACAAAATGCACATTCTCTGTTTCTGTTGTCTACGGCTCTGTCTTGGTAAAAAAAATAAAAAATTAAAAAAAATTAAAAAATAAAAACTTAATCTTTCAGCCCCTGGCATGTTTAAAAGTATATGAAAACGCCAAAGAGCGATTAATTGATTATTGAATTAGCTGACGATTATTTCAACAATTGATTATTAGGGATGTAATGATTCTTTGTAAATCGGCAAAAAATCGATGTATAAGAGAAAAATTTTGAATTGGTGCAGAAGAAAATTAATCGCATTGTCCCTTTAAGACAGCGTTCAGGCCACCAGAGTATAACGGTGCTAATCTGGCTCACGTTTGGCGCTAGACATCATTACCTGACCATTTTACAGAAAGTCAGAAAGTAGCTTGCTGTTAGCAGCGAGCTAAAGGAAAGCTAAGTGGCTAACAACAGCTGAAGTTTATCTGAAGTTTCAGTGGCCCGGGTTTGATTCCTGGATCAGGTTGTGAGGAGTTTGTATGTTCTCCCTGTGTCTGGGTGGGTTTTCCAAAAACAAAAAACAAACAAACAAAAAAACATGCACAACAGGCTAATCCTGCAGCTGGGTACTTCTTACTTAAATATTGAGCCACTTGCTAATGTTCTCTACCCAGGAACATGGAATTGTTTTACTGCCATTTGCCAAAACCATCTTGTTTATTTGCAATATTCGTACTTTTTGTTGACTTTTGCTCATTCATCCAGTAAAAAGACAGTCTCCAGTATAAACTCTAAGGCTGTAAGCAGTAAAAGTCTTCACATGATCACAGTGCACAGACAGAGACAGACAGGGTGTAAATCTGATTAAAAGCAGCCGTAATTATCTTGCGGAGTGGTTTTCTGCCTGACCGGCTGATGTTTAACACTGAGGATACTCCACAGCACTGAATGTAGGGCAGCGTGTAGGAGAGAAACCAGAGGCTCATGGGAGATATGCAGCTGCAGCAACACCTGGATGGAGGAGGAATTCAAAACAACAACAACAACACCACCAGACTGAGCAGATTCTCTGTCCCTGGTTTAGTCCTGGTTAAGACCTGGTTTAGTCCTGGTTTAGTCCCGGTTTAGTCCTAGTTTAGTTCTGGTTTAGTCCTGGTTAAGACCTGGTTTAGTCCTGGTTTAGTCCTAGTTTATACCTGGTTTAGTTCTGGTTTTAGTCCTGGTTTAGTCCTGGTTTAGTCCTGGTTTAGACCTGGTTTAGTCCCAGTTAAGACCTGGTTCAGACCTGGTTTAGTCCTGGTTCACTCCTAGTTTAGTCCTGGTTTAGTTCTGGTTTAGTCCTGGTTAAGACCTGGTTTAGTCCTGGTTTAGTCCTGGTTTAGTCCTAGTTTATACCTGGTTTAGTCCTGGTTTTAGTCCTGGTTTAGTCCTGGTTAAGTCCTAGTTTAGTTCTGGTTTAGTCCTGGTTAAGACCTGGTTTAGTCCTGGTTTAGTCCTGGTTTAGTCCTAGTTTATACCTGGTTTAGTCCTGGTTTTAGTCCTGGTTTAGTCCTGGTTTAGTCCTGGTTAAGACCTGGTTTAGTCCTGGTTTAGTCCTGGTTCAGACCTGGTTTAGTCCTGGTTAAGACCTGGTTTAGTCCTGGTTTAGTCCTAGTCTAGTCCTGGTTTAGTCCTAGTTTATACCTGGTTAAGTCCTGGTTTTAGATCTGGTTAAGTCCTGGTTTTAGATTTGTTTTTTGTGCTTTAGTTCTGGTTTCAGGTCTGGTTTTAGTCCTGGTTTAGTCCTGGTTTAGTCCTGGTTAAGACCTGGTTTAGTCCTGGTTTAGTCCTGGTTAAGACCTGATTTAGTCCTGGTTCACTCCTAGTTAAGACCTGGTTTAGTCCTGGTTTAGTCCTGGTTTAGTCCTGGTTTAGTCCTGGTTTAGTCCTGGTTTAGACCTGGTTTAGTCCTGGTTTAGTCCTGGTTTAGTCCTGTTTTAGTCCTGGTTTAGTCCTGGTATTTAGACCTGGTTTAGTCCTGCTTTATACCTGGTTTAGTCCTGGTTTAGTCCTGGTTTAGACCTGGTTTAGTCCTGGTTTAGTCCTGGTTAAGACCTGATTTAGTCCTGGTTCACTCCTAGTTAAGACCTGGTTTAGTCCTGGTTTTAGTCCTGGTTTAGTCCTGGTTTAGTCCTGGTTTAGTCCTGGTTTAGTCCAGGTTTAGTCCTGGTTTAGACCTGGTTTAGTCCTGGTTTAGTCCTGGTTTAGTCCTGTTTTAGTCCTGGTTTAGTCCTGGTTTAGTCCTGGTTTAGTCCAGGTTTAGTCCTGGTTTAGACCTGGTTTAGTCCTGGTTTAGTCCTGGTTTAGTCCTGGTTTAGTCCTGGTTTAGTCCTGGTTAAGACCTGGTTTAGTTCTGGTTTTAGTCCTTGTTTAGTCCTGGTTTAGTCCTGGTTTAGTCCCAGTTAAGACCTGGTTCAGACCTGGTTTAGTCCTGGTTCACTCCTAGTTTAGTCCTGGTTTAGTCCTGGTTTAGTCCTGGTTTAGTCCTAGTTTAGTTCTGGTTTAGTCCTGGTTAAGACCTGGTTTAGTCCTGGTTTAGTCCTGGTTTAGTCCTAGTTTATACCTGGTTTAGTCCTGGTTTTAGTCCTGGTTTAGTCCTGGTTTAGTCCTGGTTAAGTCCTAGTTTAGTTCTGGTTTAGTCCTGGTTAAGACCTGGTTTAGTCCTGGTTTAGTCCTAGTTTATACCTGGTTTAGTCCTGGTTTTAGTCCTGTTTTAGTCCTGGTTTAGTCCTGGTTAAGACCTGGTTTAGTCCTGGTTTAGTCCTGGTTCAGACCTGGTTTAGTCCTGGTTAAGACCTGGTTTAGTCCTGGTTTAGTCCTAGTTTAGTCCTGGTTTAGTCCTAGTTTATACCTGGTTAAGTCCTGGTTTTAGATCTGGTTAAGTCCTGGTTTTAGATTTGTTTTTTGTGCTTTAGTTCTGGTTTCAGGTCTGGTTTTAGTCCTGGTTTAGTCCTGGTTTAGTCCTGGTTAAGACCTGGTTTAGTCCTGGCTTAGTCCTGGTTAAGACCTGATTTAGTCCTGGTTCACTCCTAGTTAAGACCTGGTTTAGTCCTGGTTTTAGTCCTGGTTTAGTCCTGGTTTAGTCCTGGTTTAGACCTGGTTTAGTCCTGGTTTAGTCCTGGTTTAGTCCTGGTTTAGTCCTGGTTTAGACCTGGTTTAGTCCTGGTTTAGTCCTGGTTTAGTCCTGTTTTAGCCCTGGTTTAGTCCTGGTATTTAGACCTGGTTTAGTCCTGCTTTATACCTGGTTTAGTCCTGGTTTAGTCCTGGTTTAGACCTGGTTTAGTCCTGGTTTAGTCCTGGTTTAGTCCTGGTTTAGTCCTGGTTTAGTCCTGGTTTAGTCCTGGTTTAGTCCGTCTTGTGTCCTTGCATTTTTCTGTTAATCCTTGTTCTATCCTGTGACTTAGTCCTGGGTTAGTCCAGACTTTGGTTCTTTTAAGTCTTTGATAGCCAAACATGTTCTGAAAAGGTTCTGTAAATAACTTCAAGTACCCCCTGCAACGTCCTCACGTACCCCTAGGGGTCCGCATACCCCTGGTTGGGAAACACTGCTGTAACTCAGTAAAGCAGCAACATGAACACGGTGAGGATTCCTTCCAACCGCACAGTGTGGTGTTATTTTCTGGTTGGAGTGTGTTAAACGGGACTGACAGTAACACAGAGGGTCTTTTTTTTGGCCCTAATTTGGAGGAATGTCTTGTGACTGTAATTGATGCTGAGAGCGGACCATTTGCAGCTCATGCATCACGACCTTTTTACTTCTGTGAGCTGCACTGTAAGACAAATTATTCTTTTTAATTCAATTTCCTAGGCAGCCAAAAACGACTGACTCGCTGATTTTTAAAGGTATTATATCAGTTTTGCATTAAAGTGAATTATTTCCGTAAGATCCCCCCAAACTTCTTGCTTGCTGCTACTCAAGTTGTTTAATTTAGAGCCAGTGTTGTTCCTGCAGTGGTTGGTGTTAAAGCTGATGTGAGCAGTAAATATCATTTTTATATTTGATAAAAAATGACCCACATGTGTCCCAGATATGAGGTAAACATGTTTAAATCAAATATTAGTTTTACTGATAACACTGGTACAGCTGAGTTATTAGCAATTACAATAGACCCTTTTCACGTGACGTCAGACAACTTCCGTTTTGAGACGATGGGATGTATCTTCATTTCCGGTGCCGCGCTTCTCCCATAAGAAATTCACCCACACTTTTCTCAAATTGCCGTTTACAAGTTTACACAATATACAGCGATTTTCAAATGAATATTTACCCACAAAACGTTCAAAACTTGCGAAAGGATATTAATTTTTCTACGAAGGATACTTGGATTATGAAGTGAGTGCTTTGTTATGTAGCTAGATAGCGTTAGCAACATGGCTAAGTGATAGAGCTGCGCTATAAAACAGTGTTAGATCATGTCATGATCTGAGTTTATCTGAATATTTGACAATCTGCTTATCAGGAAATACCACTGGATAGTACTACAGTATATTTTCATTTAGTAAAGCTCTGTGCTCGAACACTGACTCTGCTGTAGTGATCAGTCTGTGACAAAATAATAGACTTTTCAGGTCTAATTAGAAGTTCATTGCAGTACTATGCAGTGAGCCTTTCAGACAAGCAGACTGTCATTCATTTAGATCGTAACATAATCTAATATTGTTTTATCGCACACCCTGTTAGACATATTGCTAACGCTACAGCATTAACAACTACTAGCTTTAGCTACAAGACAAAACACTTACCTTCATAATCAAATAAGTAACCCTCAATGAAAAATGTATATCCCTTTTCGAGTTTCTGTACATCATGTAGCCTTATATTTGGCCAATTTTTAAGACTCCGAGTAAATTCCATACTGGCGAGCAGCAGCACCGGAAATGAAGATACATCCCATCGTCTCAAAACGGAAGTTGTCTGACGTCATCGTGAAAAGGGCCTATTAGGGCTGCACGATATGGAAAAACATGCGATATTTGATAACTATGTTGAAAATTGCGATAACGATATTATTGCAATATTTGAAAACAGAGCCTACTTTTGGAACATAGTAAGTTAAATTCACTACATTTCACAAAAATGTAAGTTCCTGTATTTACAAGTCAAAACAGCCACAAAATCAAAACTTAACACAGACTAAACCAGGAATAAAACAAGGCTAAGCTGTGACTAAATTAATTAAATTACCACTAAAACTGGACTTTTTAAACATTTTTATTTAGTCACAACACATGTTCTTTTAAGGCTCTGGTGGAAAATGATTCTTCAGTGTAAATCTCTGTCAGATGGAAGACCACAGCGTTATTGCGATATATTTAGATTCTTGCGATACTGATATTGCGTTTGCTGATATTGCGATAACGATAATTTTGCGATATATCGTGCAGCCCTAATTACAAATATATTTTACATAATGGCCAAGTTGTTTTTGTTTACATTTCTTGTTTTGGTTCTAAAACTGCATCACCGATCGTCCAATCAGAAACGAGACCATTGTTTTACTTTAGCCTGCAGTACTGTTTTAAACCAGTAGAGCGCTGAAGCTTACAGTACCTTTAAATCAGAAGTGCACAGTGGATTTCTGTCCTAACTTTTGGTTTAGTTCTGGTTTAAGCCTGGCTCATGCAGACCTGGTTTAGTCCAGATCCAGGCTCATTGTAGTTTGTTAAAATGGTTCAACAGTGACATCAGTGAGACACAAGACATAAATGTTTTTTAGTGCTAACCTTCTCAGCTTCTAAAGGCCAGGTCTGTTCTCATTTATACACTGTACAAAGACTTGTTAAAGTATGGGGTAAGAAAGCTGTCAAAGTGATGTTTCCTGATAAGCAGATGGTCAAATATTCAGATAAGTTCAGATCTAACGCTGTTTAATCGCGCAGCTCTATCACATAGCTGTGTTGCTAACGCTAGCTAGCTACATAACAAAGCTCTTACCTTCATAATCCAGGTATCCTTCAATGAAGAACTGATATCCTTTAGCAAGTTTGGAACGTTTTTGTTGGTGAATATTTTTCTGAAGATCACTGTACGTTGTGTAAAGTTCAGACGGCAGTTTTAAAAGAGATTGAGTGAAGCGCAGCAGTGCTAGTTTGAGTAATTCATGACTTTTTGCTCGATGCATGATGCCAGTGACGCATTTTTGACACGGCTGAATTTTGTATTCTCAAGAGAGCAATAACAAGCATAAAATTATAAGTTGTATTCATAAAAAAACAAAACAAAAAAAACAAAACACAAACGCAAAAGCTATATTTCGTATTTGCAAATATAAAATGTAATTTTTGGAATCATATTGTCTAGCGCTGCACACTGTGGTCTTCCATCTGACAGAGATTTACACTGAAGAATCATTTTCCACCACAGCCTTAAAAGAAAATGTGTTGTGACTAAATAAAAATCGCAACAAAAAGTTAAAAAAGCAGTCACCTGTCATCA
This sequence comes from Bostrychus sinensis, assembly GCA_020698575.1. Taxonomy (NCBI): domain Eukaryota; kingdom Metazoa; phylum Chordata; class Actinopteri; order Gobiiformes; family Eleotridae; genus Bostrychus; species Bostrychus sinensis. Next base: position 3,012,492 of record CM036250.1, on the reverse strand, counting down.
GTCATCTTTAAAGTTGAAGACGTTTCACCTCCAAGAGGCTTTCTCAATTCTCAATTTCTCCACTCAGAATTGAGAAAGCCTCTTGGATCAGAGGTGAAACATCTTCAACTTTAAAAATCCAATCCAGATGACTGCTTTTTTAACTTTTTGTAGTGATGCAATTACCCTGGACGAGTGAGAGTCTTCACAGACCCTAAATAAAAATGTTTAAAAAGTCCAGTTTTAGTGGTAATTTAATTAATTTAGTCACAGCTTAGCCTTGTTTTATTCCTGGTTTAGTCTGTGTTAAGTTTTGATTTTGTGGCTGTTTTGACTTGTAAATACAGGAACTTACATTTTTGTGAAATGTAGTGAATTTTACTTACTATGTTCAAAAAGTAGGCTCTTTTTTCAAATATCGCAATAATATCATCGCAATTTTCAACATAGTTATCGAATATCGCATGTTTTCTCCATATCGTGCAGCCCTAATATTCTCTTGTACAATAATTTACAAAATGTATTTTATGCACAACTATGGACAAATATATACGCATTTCCCTTTTACACTCACGTCTTTATTGGCAGCTTTCTTACTCCATATGAAAGAAACAAACATAAACTAAGTTACTGCTGCTGCTCCGCTCCAGACTGCGCTGTTTGTTTTTTGCCAAACTGCTGCCACATCTAAACCAAGACATTACCGAGGTTTCTCTGTCATTATTGTTGTTTTTAGCCTCTGCAGAGTCTTCACAGTCAGTATTTAAGTTAACTAGTTTTTGTGTTTGGTCACGTTGCGGTGGTTTATGTTTTAGTTTGCGGCAGATGTAAAAAATCTGATCATTTTTAAAAGATTGGGGTCGGGACATCCCTGCTTTTTGTTTTAAAAGATTGGTTCTGCTTCAGGGAAGGTCTGAGCTGACTATGCTTTGTTACAATTACAGTATAATTTAAAGTCTCCTTCGTTTATACTCATTTATTCCCAGTGTTAATGAGCAATAGGCCTCATGTTATGGTGTGATGTATTATTTTGTGTCATGGCAGCGATCGTGTGACCGCTGCAGGCCGTCCTCGTGTCCCTCTGTTACAGCAGACTCTGTACCGGAGGCTAATTCTGCGGCAGATGTGCTGTGTAATAATTATCAGGCCGGCTCAGAGCTGCGAGCTGATTGGCCGCGGGGTCTGTAATTATGAGAGGTGAGCTCTGATTGGCCGCCGGCGTCTCCTGATTCGCCGCTGTTGCTGTAGTTAGCTCCGGAGGAAACGGGTCAGTGGATCACTCCAGGACCGGCCTGGTTCCTCTCGAGCCACGGGGGTCTGTAACATGATTCTCCTCAGCCAATCACAGCCTTACTTTATACTACAGTGGTTCTCAAGCTGCGGTGTTGGTCTCACTGGTGGTACATGGCATGGTCAGGAGTCTTCTGTCGTCCTGACTTAGATCCAGTTTTATTCCTGTTACATTTCAGGTGTAGATCACAGTTCAGTCCTAGCTGAGCACTGGTGAAATCCTGGTTTGGATCTGGTTAAGTCCTGGGTTAGTCCAGTTTTACTTTAGTCCTGGTTTAGACCTGGTTTAGTCTAGGGTTAGTCCTTGTATAGTCCTTAAATCAGTCTTTTCCAAAGTCTTTTCCTTGGAGGTACTGCAAGGGGTTTTCTATTAGGGCTGCACAATATATCGCAAAATTATCGTTATCGCAATATCAGCAAACGCAATATTCATATTGCAAGAATCTAAATATATCACAATAACGCTGTGGTCTTCCATCTGACAGAGATTTACACTGAAGAATCATTTTCCACCAGAGCCTTAAAAGAACATGTGTTGTGACTAAATAAAAATGTTTAAAAAGTCCAGTTTTAGTGGTAATTTAATTAATTTAGTCACAGCTTAGCCTTGTTTTATTCCTGGTTTAGTCTGTGTTAAGTTTTGATTTTGTGGCTGTTTTGACTTGTAAATACAGGAACTTACATTTTTGTGAAATGTAGTGAATTTATGTTCAAAAAGTAGGCTCTTTTTTCAAATATCGCAATAATATCGTTATCGCAATTTTCAACATAGTTATCAAATATCGCATGTTTTCTCCATATCGTGCAGCCCTAATATTCTCTTGTACAATAATTTACAAAATGTATTTTATGCACAACTATGGACAAATATATACGCATTTCCCTTTTACACTCACGTCTTTATTGGCAGCTTTCTTACTCCATATGAAAGAAACAAACATAAACTAAGTTACTGCTGCTGCTCCGCTCCAGACTGCGCTGTTTGTTTTTTGCCAAACTGCTGCCACATCGAAACCAAGACATTACCGAGGTTTCTCTGTCATTATTGTTGTTTTTAGCCTCTGCAGAGTCTTCACAGTCAGTATTTAAGTTAACTAGTTTTTGTGTTTGGTCACGTTGCGGTGGTTTATGTTTTAGTTTGCGGCAGATGTAAAAAATCTGATCATTTTTAAAAGATTGGGGTCGGGACATCCCTGCTTTTTGCTTTAAAAGATTGGTTCTGCTTCAGGGAAGGTCTGAGCTGACTATGCTTTGTTACAATTACAGTATAATTTAAAGTCTCCTTCGTTTATACTCATTTATTCCCAGTGTTAATGAGCAATAGGCCTCATGTTATGGTGTGATGTATTATTTTGTGTCATGGCAGCGATCGTGTGACCGCTGCAGGCCGTCCTCGTGTCCCTCTGTTACAGCAGACTCTGTACCGGAGGCTAATTCTGCGGCAGATGTGCTGTGTAATAATTATCAGGCCGGCTCAGAGCTGCGAGCTGATTGGCCGCGGGGTCTGTAATTATGAGAGGTGAGCTCTGATTGGCCGCCGGCGTCTCCTGATTCGCCGCTGTTGCTGTAGTTAGCTCCGGAGGAAACGGGTCAGTGGATCACTCCAGGACCGGCCTGGTTCCTCTCGAGCCACGGGGGTCTGTAACATGATTCTCCTCAGCCAATCACAGCCTTACTTTATACTACAGTGGTTCTCAAGCTGCGGTGTTGGTCTCACTGGTGGTACATGGCATGGTCAGGAGTCTTCTGTCGTCCTGACTTAGATCCAGTTTTATTCCTGTTACATTTCAGGTGTAGATCACAGTTCAGTCCTAGCTGAGCACTGGTGAAATCCTGGTTTGGATCTGGTTAAGTCCTGGGTTAGTCCAGTTTTACTTTAGTCCTGGTTTAGACCTGGTTTAGTCTAGGGTTAGTCCTTGTATAGTCCTTAAATCAGTCTTTTCCAAAGTCTTTTCCTTGGAGGTACTGCAAGGGGTTTTCTATTAGGGCTGCACAATATATCGCAAAATTATCGTTATCGCAATATCAGCAAACGCAATATTCATATTGCAAGAATCTAAATATATCACAATAACGCTGTGGTCTTCCATCTGACAGAGATTTACACTGAAGAATCATTTTCCACCAGAGCCTTAAAAGAACATGTGTTGTGACTAAATAAAAATGTTTAAAAAGTCCAGTTTTAGTGGTAATTTAATTAATTTAGTCACAGCTTAGCCTTGTTTTATTCCTGGTTTAGTCTGTGTTAAGTTTTGATTTTGTGGCTGTTTTGACTTGTAAATACAGGAACTTACATTTTTGTGAAATTTAGTGAATTTAACTTACTATGTTCAAAAAGTAGGCTCTATTTTCAAATATCGCAATAATATCGTTATCGCAATTTTCAACATAGTTATGGAATATCGCATATATCTCCATATTGTGCAGCCCTAATTTTGTGTTTTTAATTAAAATATGGTTCAAATTTAGTAAAAATTAAGTGATTTTCAGTAGAATTATCATCACCAAGGGGAACTTTAAAACAACACCCGTTTTTAACCAGTTACTCTCCGATTATTAATCAAAAAAATAATCAACAGATTAATCGATCAAAATAATCATCAGATGCAGACTTAGTACTTTGAAAGCCAAATATTTTCTGAGGTGGTACTTGTTGTACTGCGTATGGCTCAGGTCTGTCAGCCTTCCTTTCTTCATTGCTTTCCTCCATATTTTAAACACAGAGACACAACTCCAGAGTGAAAATCTCCACAAACGTTTGCATTATTTTAGATTAAAAAGTGTTGACGTCTTAAGCAGCAATCTGTTTATTATTGTCCCAGCCTTCGTCAGCTTTAACCACAATCCTTTCTGGAGCTGAGCCAAGGCCTGAGCCAAACCGAGCCACTGACGACACAATAAAAGGATGTTGTGTCACAAACATTCAGCTCATCCACTCCTCGCATGACATTCTGCAAATAAAACACAAGCCTGAGAAGTTTTAAGAACAATGACAACAAATGTTTAGCTTTTCCCTTTTGGCAGACGATCACAGAAGGAGACTGGGCACGGTTAAGCGTAGTTGTTTTCATTCACGTGCGCCCTTTGATTCCACAAAAGTACCAGGAGTTTCTAGCAAGTCTGAGTAGGAGACACTACATGTAACAACAACAACTTTATATGTAAGGCACTTTAAATAAACGACAAAAAGTGCTGTACAAGATAAAAACACAACCAAACAATAGGGGTGTAACAATACATTTTTGCAACGATACGATATGTATCGATTAGAAGTGTTTTGATACGATTCATTGGCTAATTTGATACGATTCAACACCTTTGTATCGATAATCGATACAGCAACTTTTTGCCAAAAATCATAAAAGTTTACTCTCAAATGTAGCACCGCAGGCCGGGGTTGATTATGTCCAGCAGACAGAGAGTGAAGAAAAGTTGAATATAACATTTTATTTAATTAAAAACACAACATTTATCTCCAAAAAGCCATATCTGGTTTTATTTTAACATACAAATTTCTAATTTCTAATATTTCCGATATCGATCAATACGTTCATGTGTATCGATATTCACTTCCTAGAAAACGATACGATGCGATACAAGGTCATGTGTATCGATGTAGTTGTATCATAGGAAAAAAAAATCGATACATCGGCCCTACAAAACAAGATTAAAAGCAACACAGTAAATTTAGAAAACAGAAGAAAATTGATTCAAGGTTTTATATTATGCTTTGTCAGGCTTTCTGAAAAATTGTTGGACTCCTTCACATTAGTATTTCAGGTTTATAACTTAAAATAATGTATCTGTGGAAAACCTCTTTTAGGGGAGCCCTTACACTGACTTTACAGATGTATGCTTGGATTAGGTGTATGTCGCCCCCTGCTGCCAACGCTGGGGACTGGACAGAGCACATGTCATAGCAGAGCGGCCAAAAGTTTGTACAGATACGAGGAGGAGAACATGAGAGTGAAGCTGAGCGAGGGGTCACACAGGAGTTTATTGGGCTTGTGAGTATTTTACGACAAGTGCTTTTTACTCTGAACTGTAGGGGGAGCTCCAGAGAGGAACATGAGGCAAAAACAGTAAAGAAAGCAGCAGAGTTCCGTTTAAAGCTGCTGAAATGATCAGAACGAGTCCGGTGGCGGTGTCTGGGCTCTAGAAACGCGCAGGAGCACTTCCTGGTTTCACGTGTCTACGTAGAGCTGTGAGACCGAGCGTTTTCAGCTCTGGAGAAGGGCAGTGCCTCAGCATACAGGATTAGTCAAACAAAATACTATTCCAGATCTGTTTTTGAGGAGGAGACGACATTGTAACGTGGTTAAAAGCTCAAAAAAGTTGATTTAGCAGAATAGAGGACCTTTAAACACTTTAGTAGTGATCTGACTGAGGAACCATTCTTCTTGTTAAGAGGAACAGCTGTGACAGTCGTCTGCGTAACAATAAAAGCAGATGCCTTGCCTTGTAATAACAGCTAAAGTTATGTGTTTAATTGAAAATCCATCTGTGCCTGTGTCTCATTCCTCATTCTTCTCGCAGAGTCTTCCCCAGAGCCCTTTGTTTCTCCTGCAGCAGCGGCGGCGGCGGCGGCGGCTCTGACCCACATTCAGAGCGTACCGTGACAGCTCTGCACCACCTCCGCAACACTCGTACTACTACTACATCCACTTGTACTGCACACGACTGCTGTACAACCGTCGCACGCCTCCTCCGCTCGTTACACACAGCACTCTGCACGCACTGAACACAGCGGCAGGCTTCCACTCACGGGAAAATACAGAAATAAATAGCAGAATCTTTGGCTTCACTCTCCTACAGCCCTAACTTTTTAGTCTCACCTTTCACCTTTAAAGACTGCCATTGAAAAAATGTCTAATAGTCAATAATATATATTTTTTTTTCATGGTTACAATGATTAACTTCAGTCCTCATCATACATATCAAACATTTTGCTCTATTTATGAAATTTAAACCCTTAAATTCCAGTTTTTGTGATTAAAAGTTGAGTTCAAATTATGGAAAAAAAAAAATCACAAAAATATATATTGTTTTGTTTCTGTAAATGCAAATTAGAATTTTTTTGTGGTGGATTATCAGAGCTTGGGAGTCTCAAAAATTGGCATCATGATTGATTTTAAATTTTTGTGCAGTGGCAGATGAAACATTTTTAGTCACACCTTTCGTCCTAAGCGCAAAAAAATGCACTGCCATAGAAAAATTATATAATAATGACTTCAGTCCTCATCATACACAGCAAAATTTCATTCTGTTTATGAAATGTAAGCCTTAAATTCCAGTTTGTGTGGTGCAGACACATCCAGCACAAACCTCTGCCTCTGCTCAGTCTGGGACCTTTTTCTACTTTGCCCTGATGTGCACATCTCTGTAAGAACTACATTTTGGATTTGTGCTCACGCAAACACAAACAAACTCATTTCTCCACAAACACTTTCACACCAATTTATGACAAAAACACACCCAAATCATTTTAGTTCAAAAAATGTTTTTTATTTTCCTTGTAGGCTTGATCATTTATACAAACACTAATGTGGCCATCTCCACATTTATACCTCTGTCTGCCATGTATGGGGAAATGGCGCCACCTAGTGAAAAACAATAAAAACTACAATTCCAATCCCTCACTATCATGAATCCATGAAATACTTGATAAAAATGTAAAATTATATTGCAGTGACAGTGTATAATAAAAATGTTGTTTTAATGGGAGTCAATGGCACAAAAAATGTCTCAGGGGTAAAGGTGGGACTATTTTTAGACACATTTTTATGATAATTTAGAGGAAAAAGATCCTGAAATTTGAAAATTCACCCAAAAATCTATGCCATTTGAATCAACACAGCAAAAGTTATCCTCAAAAAACAGATGCAAAACATCAAAAAATGTCTTAGGGCTGCAGGAGGAAGACCAGGAAGTAATGTGATCAAAGAAACTACAAAAATAAGTATTGTTTTTTCTCATTTACTTTGACAAGGGAGCAAAAAAAAAAAAAAAAAACATTACATAAGATACTTAGGTGAGGAAAAATGACCAGCCGCAATGGTTCACAAGTGAATCTTCTCTTTGTGTCTGTCCCAAGCCTGGATGAATGCACAGGGTTGCGGCAGGAAGGGCATCTGGAGAAGAAGAAGATGATAAAAATGACAGTTTGTTGTGGATATGGTTTCTAGCAAATGGAAATAACAGCACAAAAATCTGGAGTCAGTTTCATTCACTAAACTTTAATTAACTCTGAGCCAACAATGATAAAAACAAAACAATAAAAGCTCTATTTACCCAAACTGGTCCCCATTAAAATAATAAAAAAACAGTAAAACCAAATAAGAGCAGCGCACTAAAATAGAGATAGACCGATATTGTTTTTCAGGGCCAATACCTTTACCAAATATTAGTGGTCAAGGAGGCCGATAACCGATATTTGGAGATTTTGAATCATACAAACTCCAACACTTACCTTCGTTTAAATACCTTTAAACATATGTTTATTAAACAGCTTATCAGATTTGCAACATGTTAAAGGTTGTTTTTATTTTTATCTTAGACAACAAACATCTTTGTTTTAAAATTCTAACAAAAAGTGCAGGGAGCTCCCAGGCTCAGCAGTCGGTCTTATAAAGTTAAATGAAAACTTAAACAAATAAAGTTTTCTACAGTAAATAAAGTAAAAAAAAAAAAAAAAAAATTAAATGAGTAAAAACACAAGAAATATAAACAAATCAATAAAAGACACAGCGGAGTTAAAAGCCAGAGAATAAAAGTGGGTTTCCAGTGTAAAGTGTATTACAGTCAGCTGTGATTAAAGCTTAAGTATTTGTTTAATGTTGATACAAAAACAGGAGCGTATTTGTTAATATTTAGGGGCAATTTTGTGAAACTATATTTATTTATAACAATTTGTGATGTTAAAAACTCAAATACAAATGACAATTACAATGAAACATAATCACAATGACAGCAATAAAGACATTTAGACAATTACATGATACAAACATAAAAACACATTCAAACAAACCAAATCATTTTAACACTACTCCATTTTACATAAAATAACAAAGGAAAAACAAATTTCCTTCCCACTAATTTATTGTTTTTTAAAGTAAACCAGGCCCACTGCTTTTGGTAAATTCTTTTTTCTTTTTCTGTATCCATCAAATCTCCTTCTAAAAAAAAATTCAAGCGCTCTGCAGCAAAGTTAAGTGCTGTTCTTTTTATTATAAATATATTTTAAACCCACCATTTTTCATTTTTAGTGTCTACTGGTTCACAAAAACTCATCCATTGATATCGCAGTCTGCTTAAAACTTGTTAAAACTTTACTAATGTCTGACACCGGGCTGGAACAGAAAAAGTAGCCCTGCAAGTTCATAGCAACCCAGTATTTAGTCAACAGAGGTGTGGTGAGTTTTATTGCATCACGATTCAGAGGATGAGGTAATTCATGCTGTCACACGGAGATGAATAAATAATCCCACACATGTTTTTGTGAGAGGAGAAAAGAATGAGAGACAGTGACGGGGTGAGATTTGAGAAAAGCAGGTCACACAGTGGGCAGTGCAGTCCGCGTTGCCAGATTGGGCGAGTTTCTGCTTTTTTTAAACACACTAGGCTGGGAAAAAAAGGCTGGTTTACTAATTTAGGCTGCTTTTCACAACATTTGGCAGGTTTCTTTTTTATATTCAGGAGAAAATATCAAGAAAATTGTGTTTATTTTTATGACAAAGTAGAAATTCACTCATTTATCAGTTCATTTGTTTTAAAACAAGAGTGCATTTTATTTGGATTGAGGCGTTTGGTTGCTCACATTTCTTGTTGGTATTGGATAAGTTAAGGCTATTTGATCAACTTTTTTCTTTTTCTTATGTTAAACAGTTTTAACTAAGGGTGCTCCGATCAGGGTTTTTGAGGCCGATCACCGATCAGCCTCTGCTGTGATCGGCCGATACCGATCATGGTCGATACCGATCACGTGGTCTTCAATGTAGTAATGTATTGTATGCAGGCTATTATTAGTTCCATTTGAAAAATACTGTAGCCTTGGTAAATATAAAAGAACAACAAAATTCTACTTATTTTTGTTTTAGAAGAGGTTTTGTTGCATTATCGGCCTTTAATGTGTGCCCAGTGTCTGTGTGGCTTTGTTTGAATGCTCCGCTGATGTAAAAATCAGCTGTTCTTCTTAATTGGTTCCTTTAATGCGAGTCCGCGGGTGCAGCGCCTGTGTCCCGCGTAACGCGCAGCCAAACCAGGTTGAAACACAGTGGACTAAAGAGCAGACAGCTCCTGCTGCCAGGTCTGACAACGTCTGAATGAAGAAAACGTGCACAAGAGCAGAGAAGACAACGACGAAAGGTGCTCCTCTCAGACTCACGGACACATGGGCTGCCTTTTTACTTTCTCTTTCTATTAGCAGCCATTTGGTGCAGTTTAAGCCACAAAACACAGTTTTCTCCACGCAACAAGACACAGACAGACTCTGAACTTTCTTAATGCTTTTAACGTAACTGTTAGTGGGTTAGCTGTAGCTCTATTTACGTTGGTGTTTGCAAATACACGCACTGCTGCGCCTCGGTTCTGTCCCGTGCGCTCCTAGAGCAGGCGGGGACACAGCGGGGACACAAAGCAGCGCCTCCAGGGCAGGTTTGTGTTAGTTATAACCAGGGCTTAACTTAAAAACACTGCTAAAATAACGCTACTGCTGTTTAATCAAACCGGAGTTGCAGGACAGGAAATGTGAGAGCCTCGCGTGTTTATTGTAATTTGATCGGCCCTTCTGATCGGCCCATTTTACCGATCACCGATCACTCTATTTTTAGCCATGATTGGCCGATCATGATCAGCGGCCGATCGATCGGAGCACCCTTAGTTTTAACATTCAGAGTGGTTGTGATTTGGGCTGGTTTTTATTGTGTTGGGTAGATTTTAAGTTCTGTTTAAGCTGGGAGCTGTGAGTGTAGTAATGTTGTATTAATCCTGTGAAGGCTTGTGTTTAGGGTTTTCTCTTTCGTCACTGATTTCCAGCTGGAGCTCTGAGTCAGTGTTGTTCTGAAACTCTATGATTGCATGTGAGTGTTTTGTCCCTCGGGCGCCACCATAGCCGCTGCAGAACTGATTATCTGTCATTATAAAGAAGTGCTGGTCGTTAGATTCGTGCGGACGCGGCTGTGTCGTTAATTTCATAACAATTCATCAAACCGTGGCGTTAATCCTGAGATATGAAGGTTTCTCATCCATCACCGCTCTGTCAGGGGCCGTAACGCTTTCATTAGCCATTAGCAGAATTAGCAGGATCAGCTTAATATGAACTGTACGGTCAACCATAAGAGTCAATGTATGGATCAAAGCAATGCAAATATATTTCATAGTCGTATCATTTGACATAAAAGTATTTGGTTTGAGTGGATTGAAAGCTATAGTCTTTGCAAAACAAGTGTCAATTTACAGCAATATTTGATGGCTGTAGGACAATTTTCTCAAAATGTGTGCAAATCTTTATTAATCTATAATAGGGCTGCACAATCTGGAGAAAACATGCGATATTCGATAATGATGAAAATTGCGATAACGATATTATTGCAATATTTGAAAATAGAGCCTACTTTTTGAACATAGTAAGTTAACAAATGTAAGCTCCTGTATTTACAAGTCAAAACAGCCACAAAATCAAAACTTAACACAAACCAGGAATAAAACAAGGCTAAGCTGTGACTAAATTAATTAAATTACCACTAAAACTGGACTTTTTAAACATTTTTATTTACTCACAACACATGTTCTTTTAAGGCTCTGGTGGAAAATGATTCTTCAGTGTAAATCTCTGTCAGATGGAGACCACAGCGTTATTGCGATATATTTAGATTCTTGCGATACAGATATTGCGATAATGATAATTTTGTGATATATTGTGCAGCCCTCGTCTAAATCCATCCAGGCTGCTGTACATGTTTTTCAAATTGGATTTAGTTTTAATATGGAATGATTCTAGAATATAATCTCAAAGCAAGATTGTAATTCTGTGAAAATATATATATTCATCTTTTTCCACTTTCACACACACATTCACCATTATCACAGGAGATTTATGAGCTTTTCTTCTGTTGTTTCAGGATTCAGGAGGAGTTGTTGTTGTTATTATAAGTAGTATAGATTAGGTAGAAAGTTGGGGACACCGTGGGAACAGCTGTCGTCCAATAACTGGAAGGTTTGCGGTTCAAATCCTGCTCTCTCCAGTTCATTTTGTCGTTGTGTCCTTGCACAGCAGCTGGATTGTTGTGAAATTTGTGAGTTTGCAAAGGTGTGGCAGTTCTGCTGTGAGTGGGCGGGGTTTAGGTTTGCCAACAACAATAGGCACTTTTAGCGACACTTGTTATCAACATGGTGACGCGGAAAAACATAACATGCTGTAGGACTGCGCAATATATCGCAAAATTATCGTTATCGCAATATCAGCAATATCCGTATCGCAAGAATCTAAATATATCACAATAACGCTGTGGTCTCCATCTGACAGAGATTTACACTGAAGAATCATTTTCCACCAGAGCCTTAAAAGAACATGTGTTGTGACTAAATAAAAATGTTTAAAAAGTCCAGTTTTAGCGGTAATTTAATTAATTTAGTCACAGCTTAGCCTTGTTTTATTCCTGGTTTAGTCTGTGTTAAGTTTTAATTTTGTCGCTGTTTTGACTTGTAAATACAGGAACTTACTATGTTCAAAAAGTAGGCTCTATTTTCAAATATCGCAATAATATCGCAATATTCAACATAGTTATCGAATATCACATGTTTTCTCCATATCGTGCAGCCCTAATATGCTGCTACACATTTACAAAAACAGCTAAAATCTTGTAACAGCGTCTTTATTGTGTTGTTTTACTGTCAGCGGTTTGTTGTTTGGCTACGGAGCTGGAGCTTCATCCAATCAGCTTCAAGTATTCTGCTGAATGTCCCGCCCCTTTTCAACAGGAGCCATTCGAGATTTATATAGCAACTCTGTGCTAACGTTAAGCTCGTTGAGAAGGCTTGAAAGCGCAGTATAAATCTAATCCATTATTATTATTATTATTATGATGATGATAAGTTGTATTTTTGTGTGATTTCAGGATGAGATGGAGGAGCTGAGGTCTGAGATGCTGGAGATGAGGGACATGTACATGGAGGAGGACGTCTACCAGCTCCAGGACCTGCGCCAACAACTCGAACAGGTACTGCACACCTCAGCACCCCTCATTTTATATCATTATTTATGTTTTAAACAGGACTTGTCATTAACTCTAGCCAACCTGCCAAATGCTGGTAGATTTCCATTTTGGCTGATAACATGTTTACTCCCTCTAGCCACTTTAATTTGACTTGACTTTGAATTTTGTGCAAGTCCACATCCCTTTTTCCATGATCCCAGAATAAAAGAAAAGTATTAAAACAATTTATTCTGCCTGTTTTTTTTTTTTTTTTTAATATTTAAAAAAAAACCTGTCCACATATAAAGTCAAAGTCAAAGTCAAAGTTTATTTATATAGCACATTTAAAAACAGACACTACTGCCCCAAAATGCTGTACAGTGTTAATAAAATAGAATATCAGTAAAAACACAATGATAGCTACAAATAAAACAACAGAATATAGTTAAAACAATAAAACAAAAATCAAATAAAAACCAATAAAACAACGTTAAATATATTAAACAGTAAGAAAGGTCCAGCTAAAACCATATTCTACATTCTCAGCCTGTGATATAAAATAAATACAAATACATTTGAGCTAATTAAATTCTAGCTACTCTGGTTAAACATTATTTGATTAGTAACTTTTGAAAAGGACTTCTCAGTGGCCAGTAAACAAAAAAGTTCATGTCAAGCTCTGTTTATAAGATATTATGACCTATTACAGCATGTTCTGTGGAGAGACATTAAGCAACTAAAATTGTAATTATTGTCAGGAACACACAAAAATCTCCAAAACATTAGACTTCAGACTCCATACAGCACTGCAGCTGATAAAATATTAAAATTGTTAAATAATTGTTCTTTTAGGCGAACAAGACGTGCCGTATCCTGCAGTACCGCCTCCGGAAGGCAGAGCGGCGATCTCTGCGAGTGGCTCAAACCGGACAAGTGGACGGAGAACTCATCCGGACTCTGGAGCAGGACCTCAAGGTAAGACTGACTTACTCCATCACAGAAACACAGGGAACTTTATCTTTGAATAGTTATCTGCGTGTGAGGTTTGTTTTAACTTTGCCTAGCTGGAAATCGAACGCAATGTTTGCTAATCGGAAAATTATGGAGGGAACGGCTTTTGTTTTATGGCTGTTAGGGATGTAACGATGCACTAAAGTCACGATTCAATTCAAGGCACGATTTTATGTTCACGATCACGATTTTTTATGACTTTTATTTGCAGATGTAGTTGCAGTATAATTATGACAAAAGGATTTTTTTTTACATAGCCTTTATGTGTTTTCTTATCAAACTTAAATTGTTGTACATTTCTTATTAACAGAAATTGAATAAAGAAGTAGATATTAAAACAATGACATGTAAAAATAACAAAAATATATAAAAAATTATATATAATAATTATTAATTATAATTATTATTAGCTAACACCTTTCTACTCTCCTCCTAAAACAGAGGCACTAGAAGTAGCAAGCAATGCACAGAGAAGCAGCTCATCATGAATCCAGGCCTCAGTAATTTATAATGAGCCTAATAAAAGTCAAGTCTTATAAAAATATCAGTGAGGAAAGACTCAGTAAAGACACTGAATCTCCATGGAAACGCTTTGGGGGAGGGGCCACTGAAACTTCAGATAAACTTTAGCTGTTGTTAGCCACTTAGCTTTGCTTTAGCTCGCTGCTAACAACAAGCTACTTTCTGAACGAATGGTAAACAAAGCGAACAGGTTTTTTACCGTTCGCCCTGGGCTTGTTGTTGTTATTGTTGTTGTTGTTATTGTTGTTGTTTTTCCCTGTGCGCTGTGTGTGCGCTCCTCCGTCTGTGCGAGAGGTGAGGGAGCGCGCTTCCGAGCCGCTCCGAGTAATGAAGCTCTTGTGCAGTCTTTTCACGTTTCCGGCACGTTGGGCCAATGATTTTATGCGTCCTGTAAACTAAAACTTGATATAAAGTCATGTTTCTCTGCAGTAAAATGGTCAGGTAATGATGTCTAGCGCCAAACATGTACTGCACGCTGTTTTAAAAAACATCGCGATAAATTTTTTTCCCCACCGATTCAAAATGTCTCTTTTATGCATCAATTTTTAGCCGATTTACGAAGAATTGTTACATCTTTAATGGCTGTGCATCTATACAGTGTTAGTTTTTCTTGCTTATTCTAAATGACAAAATGCTCAAAAATGCTTGGTAACATTTTGAATCCGTCTTACAAAGTAACCACCCTTCACAAAAGCACATACATGTAGGTCAAAGTAAAACCAGACATTTTCCTGTATGATACTGAGCTGAGCCTGTCCCATTGCGTGACCTGGAGCGTCTTCTGCAGCAGTGATCTTATTTTGCATACTGTATTTGTTTACGTGGAGACTCTGCTGTTGCTGTTGTTGTCACGAGACTGAGCCGAGGTCAGACGTGATCTAATTTGTTTAAATGAATTTTCCTTTAAGAGTCACGCTCCTCTCTGTCCTACAGCCAGTTCACCTCAGAGACACTCAAATGAACACATGAACTCAGAGACCACAGTTCACTTCAGGAAATGTATAACACCGTCTGTGCGGAAAAACGTGATATTTGATAACTATGTTGAATATTGCAATAACGATATATTTTTGATATGAAGTCTCTGTATACACAAATCAGAACTTAACTCACACTAAACCAGGAATATAACAACGGTGGGGGATGGTGGCACAGTGGGTTAAGCATTCGCCCCAGCAACTGGAAGTAGTCGGTTCAAATCTCATCAGAAGCGCATACTGTCATTGTGTCCCTGGGCAAGACACTTTGCCCACCTTGCCTATGTGTGACTGTATTTTCCACACTATAAGGCGCACCTAAAAGCCTTTAATTTTCTCAAAAATTATAATAATAATAACAATAATAATAATAATAATTATAATCCGATGCGCCTTATATATGGATCAATGTTGGTTAATTATGGCTACCGTATTCAGGGGGCGTCGCCGAAGTGACAGCGGTAAAAACGGTAAAGGGGAATTCAAGTCCCAGCTGTTCATGTGTGCCATAGGCGTGTTTATGGATCCTGCCGCAAAAGAACAAGGAGGCGCGGCCTTTGCTCCATCTCAGTAGAAGAGTTGCGACATTGAGGGGACAGAAAACTGAGCGCTCGAACGCTGTTCATGTAGCTTTGAACTGCGACAAATGGAGTTGGAAATACATTGTTTTCAACGAGGGAGTTGTAAGAACGCTGGTTTGTATTCTATTAATAAAGTTTGACTGACTGACTTATCTGACTGTTTTATTGACATTCCATTTAGCGTAGCGCCATCTAGTGGATGCGCCTTATAATGCGGTGCGCCCTATATATGAAAACAGTTTTAAAATAGGCCATTCATTGAAGGTGCGCCTTATAATCCGATGCGCCTTATAGTGCGGAAAATACGGTACTGTACTATGTATGTAAAAGCACTTTGGGTATCTAGAAAGGTGCTATATAAATCTATGGCATTATTATTAAAACAAGGCTAAATTGCTACTAAAGTTTTTTTAAAAAGCATACACTATTATTTTTTTTTCCAATTTTCTCCAACACACTGTCCTCTCAGTGTGTTTTATTCCACTCTAAGCTTTAGTTCTGAGCAGGCTCTGTTTGTTGAAAGGAAACTCTGAGCGTTCATTCTCAGTTGTTGGTCCTGTGTGGAATGAGTAACCTTTACACATCAGGCAGCAGAGTCACTCCCTGTTTTTAAATCTTCTCTTAAAACTCATTTTTTCTCTTTGGCTTTTAACTGAGTTTATGCATTTTATTATTTTACTCTTGTTTATTACAATACGGAACAATTTCTTCCCCCAATAACGTCTTAAATGAGGGGAAACTGTTTTACTTTATACTAATTTAATGCCATACTTTTGCACTTTATCATATTCTATTTATTTATCTGGGTTTAATATTTTATTTATTGTTGGATGCATCTGCTTTTAGTCTTTCTTATTGAGCACCTCACAAATCAAATTTCGTTGCATCTGTTTTTATGTAACTGACAACAAAAGCATTCTGATTCAGATATTCTCTAAATGTTGTTGTTGTTTTATTATTTATTGCTTTGATTTTGCTGTGCAGCACTTTATCCGACTGTTTTTTGTTTTTTAAAGTGCTCTATAAAGTCGGATTAGTCCATTTACTACAACTTAGTCTTCAAATGTGCCTCCGACACTGTTCATTGATTTTGTTTAGCGTTATTTTTTAAGGAAAACATCTTTCCATTTATAAGGAAGGATCATAGAAAGTCACATCCTAATCTGGAACTTGGCTTGTTTAATTCCTCTCTGTTAGAATAAGACAGTGGCAGCTTATCCGTGTCCCAAATCAGTTTAAAAACACTGCAGTCGTTGTGTGAAAAGACTTTGAAAGCCCACACCAACCCCAGTCAACACAGAGTGACCCAGGACAGCCTCTGCCAAAATGTGCCGCGTTCTTCCAACATTTTCCGCCCCGGACACAAAGAGCTCTTTATTGGAGCGAGGGAAGACGGTGACGTAGCTCTGGATCTCTGCAGCTGCCGCGAGTCTGTGAAATAAGACAGGAACAGGAGAAGACGAAGAAGAAGAAGAAGAAAAAGAAGAGGAGGAGGAGGGGACAGAGGACTTCCTGTCTGCTGGACCAACAAACGAGGAAGAAGCTGCACGTTTTAAATTTAAATGAGCCAATCATAGAGAGAGAGATTTTGGTGGGAAAAAGTAAATGATTACAAACGATGTGTCATCCTGCTGAATCTGAGCTGAACATGTTTTTTGGCTTAAAGTTGCAGGCAGATTCTGTTCATTTTCATTTCTTTTTACTCTGCCATACTTGTTTTTCTGTTGCTGAAGGTGGCTTTTCTAGTTAGGTCAGAGATTGCAACTAGATATTGTTTGTTTTTTATCCCCTCGTATCGAAATGAACAAGCTTTTTTTTTGTTTACCAACTGTGAAAAAACCTCATGAGAAAAAAACTCAAGCTCAAGAAAGAGTCAGAGAAACAGAGAGAGATGATGTGTGCATGAAAGTTTATTGTTACCTGCTTAGTTTTTACTGACAGTTTTTGCACGAACATAGTCAAGGTAGCTATATTTTGCACATATCATAAATTCTAAATGGTGTTCTCACTCTGCAGAGGTTTACCATTAGTCATTTTATTAATGGATAAGACAATAATAATGTCCCACCAATAGAATACATTTTATTTTGATGAAAATTATATTGTATCACTCATCCCAGTGTCTATTTTCGGAATGAACTCACTTGCTTCTTAAAATGACGTCTGTTGAACGGATCCCAATGATTCTGCTCCTGTTAAAGAGCCGTAAATCCCATCTCTAGTTGCAGCTGAACTGAATTTAAATTATGTTTTGGGGATTTTCTGTAAGGCATCATGCACTGGGTTTAACTTGGTCTTGATCAGGGGCTGTTCCAGGTTTTCTGAGTCCCCTGAAAAGATACAACATGGGCCCTATCATTGCAAATTAAGCTAAGTAACCTTTTATTATTATTATTATTATAATATTTCTTGGGCCCCTGTCAGTCATGGCCCCTTTACTTCTGAAGTTTAGCTTCTGACAGCAGTTAAACGTTATGTTTTTCTGTGTGCTACTCTGTGTAGCAGCTGGGCGTGCTTTGTCCGACTTTAGTTTAGAACAAGTTGCAGGAGTGCAGCAAACCGCAAACAAATTGACTCCGGCCAAGACGTTTAGATGTGGAAGTTTGTCTAAAGGCAGGCGCTGACACAGTTTTGTCACAATCCAGCAGGCGGTGAAGTGGTACCGATACGAGTACTTCATTTGAGGATCGCTGATACCAAGTACTTATATACAGTATCTCATCCAGTCGTCTTTTTTGCTCTCTGTCCCTGCTCCTCTTTGCTAATCTATTTCTACGACACTAACCACGGCTAAACTGGACACGCTGTCTCATTTGAAAGCTTAGACTCTCCACAGTTCACTTTCTAAATTTGTTTTAAAGACAGATTGAGCATCTAAGCATAACCAGCGGAGATTCGTCAGGACCTACTGCAGCTAGTTAGCAACTGTAGGGGTGTAATGATACGGTAACTATATTGATATATCGATTTTTTTCCTATGATACAACTATAACGACACACATTAACTTGTATTGAATTGTATCATTTTCTAGGAAGTGTATATCGTTATACATGGGGAAAAACTATAATATTGGAAACACTGATATTTGAAATCTGCATGTTAAAATAAAACCAGATACAGCTTTTTGATTGTAATATTTGTGTTTTAATTAAATAAAATGTTATATTCAACTTTTCTTCACTTCACTGTGTGCTGGACATAATCGACCCCGGCTGTGTTGCTACGTTTGGGAGTAAATAATGATTTTTGGCAAAAAGTTGCTGTATCGATTATTGATATGAAGGTACTGAATCGTATCGAATTGTGTCGTTCCAAATTAGTCAATATCGATACGTATCATATTGTTGCAAAAACGTATCATTACACTCCTAGTAATCCTTATGTTTTTTTCAGACAACACCTGCTTGAGACTTTACTGGCATCATTTTTGGGATAATTAGGACAACAAAAGGAAAACTGCTTGGATTTTAGGACCGTCACAGATGATTTTGAGACGTCTGGTCTAGGGCTGCAATTATTCATCGAGTTATTCGAGTAATTCGATTAGTAAAATGCTTCGATTAACATTCTTTGAAGCTCTGTTTAATTAATGTAAATAAGACTGGCTCATGGCGCTGGGAACTTTGTATGCACGGAACGAAATTTCTGCGCGGTTAATGCACAACACACTAGCGACAGTAAGGCTTGGGGTTGGGCTATAAACTGAATAAATTTGAGTTGTAGTTCACATTTTAAATGTAGATATAAACTCCATAGAGAACAGCATCATTGTGAAAGAGGTTTAAGAGGAGACGGCATCCTCCAAGCGTCGCACTGTTTGGCTAATGCTACAGCTAACGCACAGAGCTTAAATACTGACTCTGGAGACCCTGCAGATGACAAAAACACTAATAATCACAGAGAAAGTGTTCTTATTACCTCTGTAAAACCTCTGTTCAGTAGGTGACAGAAATGAACAGCGCAGTGTGATGTGCAATCCACTGCAACTTTGTTTATGTAGCTATGCTAATTAGCCGTGTGCTCAGTGGTGTTAGCGTCTTTAACAGGCCCCTGGTGTATAAATGATAACAGATATCACTTTTAGAAGCAGTGAGGGTTACAACTAAAATACTTTTTAACTGTGAGGAGAATGCACACTGCTGCACTTGCACTTTACACTTGTCACTTTATTAACATGTTAATCATGTTAATATTATCTTATCTATCTGCACTGACAGATTGCATTATTGTTCTGTTGTTATCGCCTAAATTGATCTGGCTATTTAACTTAGTAAACTTATTCCTTTGCATGCCCTTATACTTTGTATTTTATATTTTTAAAGTTTCATTTTTATCATAGTGATATTTTTTATTATTATTATTATTAGTGTTATATGTTGCACATTAGCACCGAAACAAGTTCCTAGTCTGTGAATTGTGTTGTTCACTGACAATGGCAATAAAAATCTTCTGATTCTGATTCTGATTCTGCAGCTTTTGCATTGTTTTGTATCGGCATTTACAAATATTCTGATTAAATATATAATTAGTATATAATAATATAGCCCAGTATATGGAAAGCAAGTATATAATAATTAGTAGATCATATCATAATGTATAATAATAAAACCTACATTTACAAAGCTATTTGCAATGTAATGCATTCAAATGTTAAAAAACACTTCTTAATGTTAGACAGATTCATAGATGTGCATTAAAATGTGTTACTTTTTAAAATATGCAGACACGCAGGAGTATCTCTTATTCGATTACTCGATTAATCAAACAAAATAATCAATAGTTTACTCGATTACCAAAATAATCGATAGCTGTAGCCCTAGTCTGGTTTGCTTTGCTTTTATCTCCATAGTTCACTTTAAAATCCTACCACACTTTGCTTCTCACTGAGTACCTGCACATAATGTTGCTGCATCCCTGCTTACACTCATTCTTCATAACTAGGTTTGTTTTTTAAACGAGTAAAACTGAGAGTGTGAGCAGTGAGGAGGTTGAATCTGAAAGCTTCTTGTTTGGTCTACAGCACTGAGACTTTAACTCACTGTAGACCTGACCTCTGACCCCTGACCTCTGCCCTCTGTCTCAGTGCTTATCAGTTACGCTCCTCCATGTGTGTATCCCATCATGCCTCGCTGCACTGCCTGGGTTTAAAGTCTTTTTCGGCTCAGAGAGAGTGACTCAGCTGCGAGCGCTTCCTCCGACAGGAAACATGAGGCAACACCGAGCCTGAGCTGGTCGTTAAACATCTGTGAAATTACAAAGCACACAGTCATTTTTCCTAATGATTTGTTAGACTTTACACAGTGTAAAGTAGTGCCTCATTTTCCAAAATTCCAAAAAAGAGTCAGTGTTGCAAAATTTAATTATGTGTGATCTAAACAATTCACATATGTAGTTTTAACACAGATGTTTTGTGTTAAACAAACATATTTTTTCATGTTTTGGCCCACAGCACCATGACAGACATGACCTCAGACTAGGGCTGCACAATATATCGCAAAATTATCGTTATCGCAATATCAGCAAACGCAATATCTAGAATCTAAATATATCGCAATAACGCTGTGGTCTTCCATCTGACAGAGATTTACTAAACATTTATGTCTTGTTTAACAAACTACAATGAGCCTGGATCTGGACTAAACCAGGTCTGCATGAGCCAGGCTTAAACCAGAACTAAACCAAAAGTTAGGACAGAAATCCACTGTGCACTTCTAATTTAAAGGTACTGTAAGCTTCAGCGCTCTACTGGTTTAAAACAGTACTGCAGTCTAAAGTAAAACAATGGTCTCGTTTCTGATTGGACGATCGGTGATGCAGTTTTAGAACCAAAACAAGAAATGTAAACAAAAACAACTTGGCCATTATGTAAAATATATTTGTAATTAGGGCTGCACACTATATCGCAAAATTATCGTTATCGCAATATCAGCAAACGCAATATCCGTATCGCAAGAATCTAAATATATCACAATAACGCTGTGGTCTTCATCTGACAGAGATTTACACTGAAGAATCATTTTCCACCAGAGCCTTAAAAGAACATGTGTTGTGACTAAATAAAAATGTTTAAAAAGTCCAGTTTTAGTGGTAATTTAATTAATTTAGTACACAGCTTAGCCTTGTTTTATTCCTGGTTTAGTCTGTGTTAAGTTTTGATTTTGTGGCTGTTTTGACTTGTAAATACAGGAACTTACATTTTTCTGAAATGTAGCGAATTTAACTTACTATGTTAGAAAAGTAGGCTCTATTTTTAAATATCACAATATTATTATCGCAATTTTCAACATAGTTATCGCATGTTTTCTCCATATCGTGCAGCCCTAAAAAATACAATTGTTATATTTCAGAAAACCCTTCGTCCTAAATAACTTGAAGTTGACCTAAACTAACCGTAGCCATTTATGGACAGAGAAGACAAAATGACCCAGTTTTTGTGTCTTGTCCTCATGTTTTCAGAGGAAGCAGTGAGTGACAGATAACAGATAATATCGCAATAATATCGTTATCGCAATTTTCAACATAGTTATCGAATATCGCATGTTTTCTCCATATCGTGCAGCCCTATTATAATGTTGTCTTCTCCTCAAAAACATAGCTGGAGTTGTATTTTATTTCATTCACATAGTAAGAAGAAGACATTTTAGTTTATTTTAGGTTAAATAAAACGTGAAATACTAATACAAATGTGATTTCAAAAAGCCTAACAAAGAGCATTTGTCCCTTTTAAAGTTGTCCAACCACAGCCAAATGTTTACCTTTACAAAATAATCCACATTTTTTAGATAAACCCACTCTCAATTTTCAACATAGTTATCGAATATCGCATGTTTTCCCTAAAAAATACAATTGTTATATTTCAGCCTGATCAGAAAACGCTTCGTCCTAAATAACTTGAAGTTGACCAAAACTATCCGTAGCCATTTATGGACAGAGAAGACAAAATGACCCAGTTTTTGTGTCTTGTCCTCGTGTTTTCAGAGGAAGCAGTGAGTGACAGATAACAGCGTCACATGACCGCTCTGTGGTTAAACTCCATCACGCGCTGTAACTGCTGTGAGTTTGGAAACCCCACAGTCTGAGCTCACACTTTGTTTACACGCAGGGGTCAGAGGTCAGCGGGGTAATGACATCACTTCCTGTCCCACTCAAACACTGCTCTGGTTCCCACTGGTCCTGTAAACGTCTGCACACATCTGGACAGAGGCAGGAAATGGATGTGGAGAAATCTCACACAGCAGTGACAGATAACTCAGGGCTGGGTTGATCTTAAAGGGACAGCAGCACATTTTGTGAAGCTAAGGTTATTTTTTATATTTCTTAAATGTTATTTTAAGAGTTTTCACACACCTACAGTAAGTTAAAATAGAAGTAATAGAAGTAAATGTTTTAAAACCTAATTTCTGGTGCGTCAGTATCGTAGAGGGTCGTGTGTGGGTCACTGTGACTTGGTTAAAGTGAATAACACCTGGTTAAAGTTTGTCTGCATGTGATAAGATTAGGGTTGCAAAAATATTTTCAAAGTTTTTTTGAGCAGATTAATGTAATGTGGTGTTTTTCCACTGATTAAACTGTGTCAGCTCAGCACATGTTCTCTCTTTTGAACCATTTCCATTCTGTTTGACTGAGCCTCTATAAAACAGGTGTTTGCTGTGGACTGAGGACAACTCTGTTGTAGTGTGAATTGAAATATAATTGCAGAATTGTATTGACCTTTGTACCAAAAGTTTAATTTGCTTATTAGCAATGTAGCTGCTATGATACGCTAAATGCTAATACCTAAAAGCCAAGCTCAGACCTAGGTGCATAAATCAACCTTACTTTATTATTAAGTAGCTGAAAATATTGCAAAAGTCAATACTTAAAAAAAGTACTGTTTCTTATGCTTCATCAGTCATTATAATGTTTTATTTATTTATTTATATATATATGGTTTCCAAATTTGAAAATTCCCAAAATTTCCAGGCTTAACTTCCCATGTAAAGTTTCCAGAAAATTTCCAGAAAATTTTCAGAAATTTACCGGAAATGTTCTGCCCCATTGCAACCCTAGATAAGATTCACTAGATAATATCTAACTGAAGTATGTACAGAGACTTGGGGAAAAGAATATTAAAATCTTAATCTCAAATAATTTTGACCTGTTGTAAAATCAAATTTATTAGAAATTGCGTCCTCTAATGGCTGGACCAGTCTGTGTTGTGGCTACTGCTGTTGCTAGCTCCCAGAGAAGATTAAATAGTGACTGTGGACTCTTCAGATGCTGGTAATCACAGAGAAAGGATACGTATTTCCTCTGTAAAGGTTTTGCTTAGAGAAGTGGCAGTAAACTGACAAAAATGAGCAAAGAAGTGTGGTGGACAGAGCTAAATGTACTGTGTTTATGTGCAGCTGAGCCTCAGTGCTCTGGAGCCTGTAGCCTCTGTTAACAAGACTTTGTATGGTGTTTAAATGATAATAGACTAGGGCTGCACGATATGGAGAAAACATGCGATATATGTTGAAAATTGCGATAACGATTATTGCGATATTTGAAAATAGAGCCTAGTTTTTAAACATAGTAAGTTGAATTCACTACGTTTTACAAAAATGTAAGTTCCTGTATTTCCAAGTCAAAACAGCCACAAAATCAAAACTTAACACAGACTAAACCAGGAATAAAACAAGGCTAAGCTGTGACTAAATTAATTAAATTACCACTAAAACTGGACTTTTTAAACATTTTTATTTAGTCACAGCACATGTTCTTTTAAGGCTCTGGTGGAAAATGATTCTTCAGTGTAAATCTCTGTCAGATGGAAGACCACAGCGTTATTGTGATATATTTAGATTCTTCCGATATGGATATTGCATTTGCTGATATTGCGATAACGATAATTTTGCGATATATTGTGCAGCCCTATAATGGACCTGGTGTTAAGAAGCAGAGAGGGTTAAACTGAAAGACACTGATGTCTTCAACGTGAAGGTAATACACACTGTTTTGTACAGATTATCAGCATAAATGAGCATATCTCATTATAAAATACATTTAAATTGCTTTTTAGGTCAAAGGAAAAAAAAGATTTAAATCGTAAATTGTAAAAAAACAAACAAGCAAAGAAGCTATATCATTGTCATATCACCCAGCCCTAAATCTGAGCTTGCCATTCCACTTAACATGTTTAAAAATACCTAAAAGTTATTCAGAAACATTCAGTCTTTGCTGTATAGTACAGATGCATTGACTATAACAATACTGAGTCTAACAGCAGCTATAGAGCAGTGTTAGCAGTTCCTTGGGGACCGCTACCACTTATACAGATGGCCTCATAAAATCTTTTACCGCCTGTTCTACTAAATGTAAAGCTGTCGGCCATATTGGGAAGGTCAGTAGCTTTAAAATTAATAGAACTATAGGGACTGACCAATAAAAAATAATGTCTATACTAACGTCTGAAGAAATGTGTCTCCAAATGACATAATAAAAAATAGACTGGATAAGAAACAAGCCTCAAAAATAAACCCATGGCCTTTTAATTACACTTATTTAATGCTACATACCTCCATTTTGTGTGAGACGTGAAAAACAGTGGCAGATGCGGAGAGCGAAGCGCGTTGCCAAATAAGGAGCTGCTCAGACGTCTGGGGCAGAGGTGGCAGTAAACGATGAGGTTTTTATGGACGGTGTAAAATATATACTCTCTGTGTAAGGAGTCTGGGCCCTCGCTCATAATAATATCACATTTAAATAAAGTGGAGAGTCATAACTTCATAAATATAACTACCAGAGTTTAATATAGCAGCCTATTTTTGTTTTGATAGCCTGATGTCAGGAACCGAATGCTGTTAGAGAAGTCTAGAAGCCAGTGAACATTTTTTTTTAAAGGCTATAGAGTTTTTGACGCTGAGGCATTTGACTGGTCAGGAGGATTAGCCTGTTGTTGTGCGTGTTTTAGGTTGATGAAGGAAACTGGAGCACCCAAAAAAAAACCACCCAGACACAGAAAGAACATGCACGCTCCACACAGAAAGGCGCCACAATCGACCCAGGGTTAACCACAAGGGTCACAACTTTGCCCGACAACAGCAATTTTCTATTTTAATGATGCTTTTAGACTCTTACTGATGATATTTTCCACTTGTAAATAGGAAATTACCAGTTGTTGTGTTCAAGTGCTGTTGTGATCGTAGGGTAATAAAAAAAAATGACGGACAGAAACTTTATCTTGAATTGCTCCATGGGTAAAACAGTGCCTGGACTTATTCATTCATCTGCTACAACAAGAACAGGAAGTATCAAAACTCAAACAGGAAGTGTGCTGTATTTTGTATGGATTATGAATCATAGAGTAATTTTAAAGACAGAATTGTGCGAGTTTGCTAATGCTCCTGTGTTAAAAATACGAGTAAATGAGTAAAACATTTATTAGCCTCCGTATTTTATACCATCCACAATTTCTTTGCTGCTTTCCGCCATTTTGAAAATCTGACCTCATCTCAGGATATCAAAATTATTTTCAAGTTCTCCAGTGGAAATTATGACGAAAGGCAAGTTGCATTTTCCATAATTTCCATAGCACATTGGTTGTTTGTGGACTCTCACATCGCTTCATGCACTGTTGAGACGATTAAGTAAAAAAACTGAATAATAGAGACTTTAAATAACCCTGCACTGAGCTGTTATAGATATATCTGCCCTGAGAAAGCACTGGATTATGAGACTGTACTCTAACTTAATGGACTAATTGTCTTTGTATCTGTTTCTATGTTTTATTTAATGTTATGGACCATGTTTCTGAAACAATGAATGAATTGACTGGAATAACTTTATTCATGTGTGAATTCTGCACAGTTTGTCTAAAATTATTTAAAAAAGACTTGAAAAAAAGCCTAATTGCAAGCATCATTGGTTTAAAACCACAAAGCAGCAGAATATCCAGTCCATTTATCTGAGGCTCTGCAGTATTTCCATATGTTTGTATCTACATTTAGCTCTGCTCTTTACATTAGTGATCATAGCTATAAAAAAGAAACGCCTACATGATAAAAAACCTTTATGGATAAGCTTAAGTCCATCTCTGTGCAGACAAGGCCTGAGTAGTTTTTGAAATAGCTTTGAAAAAGAAAAGTTTCTATTGCTGTAGTGGCACTTTTTGTCATTTTCTTGTGGCATCTGGTAGCGGTTTCATTTAGAAACACAAGTGTACTTCTGCTCCAGCCGTGCTCAGTTTGTCTGCTCTGGGCAGTGGGAACAGAAAGAACTCCTTCCACTGGAACTGTAGCTATATATCTGTTTTTTCTATGTAGCTATTTTTTTCACGGTAGATAAATGCATTGCAGATATTAGGGCTGCAGCTAATGTTTATTTTGATAATTGAGTAATCTGTCGAATATTGTTATTGTTATTACTTGATTAATAATCGGATAGTAAACGGTGAGTAAAGTGGTTAAAAACTTGAGGTGTTTTTAGTTCCTGGTATAAAAGTGTGATCATTCAACAAAAAAATCACCTAATTTTTACAAAATTTGAACCAGAAAAAGCCACTTGAGGACGTTTGGAGAGAGCATATACACACAAAGATATTTTTAATCAAAAACACAAAATGTACATTGTCATGTCTTTGGGTTAAAAAGACATTGATAATTACATAATGTTAATAAGTTAGTTAAAAGTTATAAATAAGTTAATGATCCTTAAATAAATATGTCCATTTAATATTGCAAACTGTTAAAAAAGTTACAGATAAAATTGTCAGAGTGAGACATCTTCTCCTGTAAGGATCATTTTTGTTTCAGCGCAGAGTAAGCGCTCCTGTGCGCCATTAGAGGATTTTTGACGTTTTTTGAAAATCAAGCTAGAACCACGGTAAAAGTGAGCTCCAAAACGGTTCATTAACACTGAATGTGCTCTAAACGTTTGAAAGTTTGGTCTTTGTAAGTGTTTTTATGTTCACAAGCGCTTACTTTGAGGTTACAAATGTATTTTGTTTGAACATTTGATGTAAACTTGAGTTACATGCCGCTAACAAGACTGCTGTAAGTTAGTACATGCGCATAAGCTAACCTAGCTACTTGTATTAGCGCACCAAATGTCCAGTGTAGTTTGTAATACACATTTTTTCTGTATGTTTCAGTTCCTAAAAGATATTTCAATACAAGAAACCTCCATAAAAGCAAGAAAAGTACGCCTTATGTACGGAGTTTTTAGTTCGCTGACTGTCGAGCTTCAGTCAGGAGCACATAACGTATGTGTGTCCTGAGTCGCTCACCTTTTGCTATTTTTCAGTCTTCTAACAGATGATCACAAAGACGCTAACTGGCTAATGTTAGATAAACAAAAACTCCACATATTGCTCTACCTCTGTGGTAATTTTTGTGTATTTATGCTAAGTGTTTATAAAATAATCATGATATGAAAATAATTTTGATAGGGAAATGTGCAGGGAACGCTCAGGTCACACTCGGGCGACGTTTTTTCAGTGATCTTAGTGTTTTTGTAGCTAACTTTGTCCGTCTTATTATTTTCTGATTAACGTTAGCTTAGCCCACAATCTTATTTTGAAAGACGGAAACAAGGAACCGGGTGTAAAAATTTGTTAACGTAAATATCCCAGCCTTAAATTAGAGCCGAAAAATCCAACAAATAAGGCTGAAAAAGCCAGAAAGGTGAGCGTGTCCGACTCTGGGCCATAGCACTGCTGAGCTTAGACCTCGGACAAAAGCGCTCTTTCATACAGCTGCAATAAAATATCTGTAAAAGAAACTATCCAACCAATATATCGTTATAAACCTAAGAAAATGTTCTTTTATTTTATACAATTTGCATTAATGAAGATAATAAATGAGCGACTTTATGACTTGCTGAAGATAAAAAAGTAATAGAATTTTAGCTGAAAGTGTCCGACTCAGGACACACATACGTTACATGCACATAAGCTAACCTAGCTACTTGTATTAGCACATCAAATGTCCAGTGTAGTTTGTAATACACATTTTTTCTGTATGTTTCAGTTACTAAAAGATATTTCAATACAAGAGACCTCCATAAAAGCAAGAAAAGTACGCCTTTTGTACGGAGTTTTCTTAGTTTCTTAGTTTTCTTATTAGTTCGCTGTCGTGTTGTGAGGGCAGCACTTGCGTTGTTTTTAACTGCTTTTGCTGCTTTACTGCTCTGTTCTGGTAATAAACCTCCTCTCTCAGCTCATGGCATGTTTCAGAGTCTGTGAATAAATATCCCAGTTACAATTAAACAACTACTAAATTAGCTGACAGTTGTTTCAATAACTTACTTATAACTGATTAATCCAGGGGTGTCCAAACTTTTTACAAAGAGGGCCAGATTTAAAGATGTGTAAATGTCCAAGCGCCGCAGCCCCTCTTGATGTTTTCTACACTAGGAACTGAACGCACATACATTATTTTGTTTTCATTTCTTTTTTTTGACAGCAAAATGTAAGTCCCAACAAAATAATATCTTTAAACATAAAAAACATCTCCTCGAGGTCATATACACTGTAAAAAATATCTGTAGATTTTATGGTAAAAATCTGTAAAATCTCAACAGTAAAAGACCGTAGTTGATATATCGGTAAAATACTGTTTTGGTTACGGTAATTAACTGTAATATTAAAAATAAAGCATAATTGTATTTTTTAGTTTTATTTTTTGTAATGTATACAGTATAGCACTGTTCAAAAAATTGAGTCCTGTGTTTATTACAGTTTAACACCTTTTCAAAAGATAATAACTTTAAATTTTACAGTAAATGTTGATTAAAACACAAGTCACAAACTAAAATATACATTAACCTATTTTTTTGAAAGATAATAACTTTATTTTGCAGTAAATAATAATAAAAACTCAAGTTAAAAACTGTAAAAACAACATTTGTGATAAAATTATACTGTAAAATGAAATACAGGCCTCTTGTAGTTTTTACGGTAGAATTCTGGCAACCACAGCTGCCAATTTTTTACCGTAAAATTTACAGATTTTTTTTTACAGTGTATTTTAACACTTACTGTGAGTAATGACAGACTTTCTAATATTTCAAACCATACGAAACTTGCACTGACATTTTATACAAATTGTTGCGTAATCTAGAGACACAACTGCAAGTATTTTACGACCAATAAGGGGGCCATAAGTAATACATTTTGTCATAGAAACTGAGGGCCATATGAAATCTCGACCCGTGCCACAAATGGCCCCGGGGCCGCACTTTGGACCTGACTGGATTAATCTGATTAGTTGTTGCAGCCCTAGCAGATATCAATACATCGTACTGGCTGTGTCCTAAAACATTTACATAGTGCACATTTACTTATGGTGCCACTTCTGGGAAAACATCTGTTCAGAAACATATTTATAATGTACTTATATATAGCATTAGTACTTCCTGTTTAAGTGCTGTGTTTCCTGTTTGCCCATATATAGCATGTGTGAATGGAGAGGGAAATAAAACGTTACTAGAAATGAATTGCTAAAAGTCTAGAAAATCCTTGTGGGAATGAAAGTTTCTGTATCCAAAGATAGGACTCTCAGCTCTGGCACAGCTGGGATTGGGCTCTCAGCTCTGACTCTTAATGGTGTTAAATATAGAACTGGATTACTGTGATGCAACAGCGCAGGGCTCAGTGGTAATGCACAGACAGCCAAGAGTCACAAGGTCAAACACATGGATGCACAGCGTTAGTCTTATTAATCCTTGTTTGTACACAACATAGGCTGCGTGTGCACTGAGAGTGAAGCAGACTTCCAATGCGTGAATATGCATTAGCCACCAAAGATCAACATGGTTTTACCAAATAGGGCATTTCAATTAAATAAAATCTAATCAAAATCACTTTATTTATCCGTTAGGAACTTCATTTGCAGGGAAAAAGGCACCGGTGCAGACACAGACAAATCTGTATCAAAGCACATTCAAGCAGAGCACATAAGCCTGAAATTATTCATACCCCTGGCAAATTCTGAGTTAAAGTTACTTGTATTGTAAATGTAAATAAAATGTAAATGTAAATAAAACCTGAGAAATATATTTTTTTTCCACATTGATACCTCTTGTACATCATCTTATTATCTTTTGGGAGAATCCTGTGTCATTTCTGGTCAAAAAAAAACTTGCTGGTTGAATGAAAATAACTTTAATCTCTTAAACCCGAATAGAGCCCGACGAGGCTCCGCCCCCTTGCGTCCGCTTGTTGGGACCATAGCGGGGAGATACAACAGCTGACACACACATGTTTGACATCCTCGTGTTCGGACAATTCGTGGCAACAAAACTATCTACTTCAATTTCTATTCAACAGTTGGATTCCGCCTGGATTTTTTAAAATAAAACATGTATATCTTTCCATTACTTTGTTTATTTGGCACAAATTTTGCTGCAGTAGACCAAGATATGTGAAATTTTCAATTTATGTTGTTATTTGCTTCACTACAGGAAGGAAAACGGCTTTTTTGGAGGCAAATATGTGTTTTTTTTTCAGGCGGAAATTAGAATAATCCATTTCAACCTCAATTTATGGTCAAACAATATAATTTATTAATATTATTTCTCTTCCACAGTAATCCCCAAAGTCCACCAATTAATTTGCTACCAAGGTTAGCTATGTACACCTAGTAAATGCTAAGTAAAACCTTAATAAATGTAGAAATAGAATTTTCAGGAAAAAGGTCTCAGAGCTTAACAGGTTTTAAGTCAGAATTTGCCAGGTGTATGAATAATTTCGGGCTTCGCTGTACGTGCACACTGACACACATCACGTACAACAAGCCAAGTTAAAGAAATAGTGTTAAAAATATAGAATATACAGTGAAGCCCAAAATTATCCAGGCAAATTCTGACTTAAAGTTACTTTTATAGTTGCGGTTAGTGAGACCAAAACCAAGCAACTATGTTAAATGTGAAAATGGATTCTATGAAGGATTTATAAAACGTGGAAAGTATGGATTGGTTTACCTGAAGTTTGCAGAGTTTACGGAGAAAAAAGAGGCGTTGTTGACATTTAGAGAAGAGATATTCACTGTTGAGTTGAAATGTAAATGTGTGATCAATTATGGTGCCAAGTCTAAAAGATGTCAATCAAAAACATATTTGACTGGCACTATTTTATGCAATCTAAATTAATTTTCATCTGAGTTATCTCTCCAGGTTCTCCGGTACGGAAGCGTATTGTGTTCACCTGAAAAAAAAAGTTTCTGTTTTTATGAGAAAAGTTTTGATTTTATGAGTAAAGTTAATTCTGTTTTTATGAGAGAAAAAAATCCTGTTTTTACGAGTAAAATAATTGTATGTTTTTATGTGGATAATGTTCCTTATTATCTTGTTCCACTTTTGGGAGGAGAGGAATTCAAAGTCAATGGCAAAGACCTGAGATGTCTGCGCAGAGTCGACAAACTAATGATTATACGACAATGTTACTTGTGATGGTGGCGCAGTGGGTTAAGCATTCGCCCAGCAACCGGAGGGTAGCCGGTTCGAATCCCATCTGAAGCGCATACTGTCGTTGTGTCGTCGTGCAAGACATTTCACCCACCTTACCTGTGTGGTCGGAAGGGCCGTTGGCGCAGATTGGCAGCCACACTTCCCCAGGGCAACTGTGGCAGAAGTAGCTCACCACCACAGAGTGTGACTGAGGAGTGAATGAATAATAGATGAAAAATTGTAAAGTGACTTTGAGTTGTGTGAAAAGCGCTATATAAAATTGATGTATTATTATCATTAACGAAAGCAGAATGTCCCAGTGTCTCAAGTAAAATAAAACCGTATTAAACGAAGTAGTTGGGACATTTACGCCCTTTCTTTAGCTACAACTCTTCAATACGAGCTAAACGTTTACTGGTTGTGATGGACATGAATTTACTTTTGTCATAAAAACCCAAGTTATTTATACTCATAAAAACAGAACTTTTCTTGTAAAAACAGAACTTTTCTCATAAAAACAGAACTTTTCTCGTAAAAACAGAACTAACTTAGCTCATTAAAACAGAAACTTTTTTTTCCCAGGTGAACGCAATACGCTTCCGTACTCCGGTTCCTCCCACCGTCCAAAAACATTTATGTGTTTGGTGAACTGGTGACTCTAAATTGCCCTGAGTGAACGTGAGTGAATCTGAGTGAGTGGTTGTCTGTGACTAAAGGCAGGTATGTGCGATTTTTTTTAGTCCTAAAACATTTATGGAAGGCACGCTGTACAATGTGAAATGTGAAATATTGTAAACCACAGCTTGTTCACACTTTGCGATGGTTCAAACGTTGAATCGTGGCTACGACCGAAGTCAGTCGGAGCAAATTTCAGGCTCAGGTGAGACTGACGCTAACGGTGCTTGCTATAGTGATGTTAATGCGCGTTAAAAAAGTAAATAAAGCCAAAGGGAACTAGGAAAATATGGTCACGCTTGAGGTTAGGAACGGCGCTGGTGTTTTTTTGCTTGTCACAGGTCTGACAGAGATCTTAAACCGTCTGACAGAGGTCGTAGGTGCAGCGAGAGGACGGACGAACTTCAGTGAATCTTCCAAAATACATCTGTCATGGGTCATCAGACAGCTCTGTGATCTTTGCCCCTGTCTCACCGTTTTTGATCTACAGACTTGACTTGACGTTTTTTTTTTAAGGAATGTTTCATCAGAGACGGCCGAAATCATTTCCTTGTTCTCAGTGCAATCCATCTTCATTAAAGTATATCATTAAGTTGTGATAATGAGACACATTATTCCCAGCCTCGCATGCCCTTTATGCGACCATTTACTGCCCCTTTGGTTAAAGCCTCCCTGTTATAAATCTCCTCTAACACTGAGCATTACCCATCAGCCCCCGGGAGTCTCCTAAATCAAGCCGACCTTTCCCCGACTCTAAACCTGTCGGTGCTCGCAAACAAGGCTTTTATTTGGGGATCGTTTGTTTAGAGGCAGTTCAAGGTAAATTTAAAGGCAGATAAGAGACGGCCAGCGCTTAAAACAACACACCACTGTAGACGCTATCACACACAGGATTTAAGAGAGTGAGAGTGGGTTTATCTAAAAAATGTGGATTATTTTGTAAAGGTAAACATTTGGCTGTGGCTGGACAACTTTAAACGGGACAAATGCTCTTTGTTAGGCTTTTTGAAATCACATTTGTATTAGTATTTCACGTTTTATTTAACCTAAAATAAAGTAAAATGTCTTCTTCTTATTATGTGAATGAAATAAAATACAACTCCAGCTATGTTTTTGAGGAGAAGACAATATTATAATAGGGCTGCACGATATGGAGAAAACATGCGATATTCGATAACTATGTTGAAAATTGCGATGATATTATTGTGATATTTAAAAATAAAGCCTACTTTTTGAACATAGCAAGTTAAATTCACTACATTTCACAAAAATGTAAGTTCCTGTATTTACAAGTCAAAACAGCCACAAAATCAAAACTTAACACAGACTAAACCATGAATAAAACAAGGCTAAGCTGGGACTAAATTAATTAAATTACCACTAAAACTGGACTTTTTAAACATTTTTATTTAGTCTCAACACATGTTCTTTTAAGGCTCTGGTGGAAAATGATTCTTCAGTGTAAATCTCTGTCAGATGGAAGACCACAGCGTTATTGTGATATATTTAGATTCTTGCGATACGGATATTGCGATAACGATACTTTTGCGATATATTGTGCAGCCCTTACATTATAGCATGGTTAAAAGCTACAAAACGTTGATTTAGCAGAACAGGGGACCTCCAGGCCTATCATTATCTTGAGTTTATTGTATTCAAACACTGCGCAGTACAAAGCTTGTATCTTCAGGTTGTAGGAAGTCAGTTTCTGGAGAATTTGCATATGTAATCACTAGTTAGGACATTTGCATTTGTGGTAGTAAACATGATAAAACTAGTTTGACTACTTACCAGGCACTGAAAGTCAAAACAATGATCAAGTGTATCTTGTCTCTTGAGCTAAATCCCCATAGTCATACCTGTGACAAATTTATTTTAGACTATGACAAAAAAGCCATATTGTAAAATGCGATTAAGCAGAAATAGCCCTGCACTGTTCACTGTGCTGTGGCTAATGCTACTGCTAGCTCCAGAGCAGCTTAAATACTGACAGTGGAGAGTCTGTAAACACTGCAATAATCACAGACAAAAGAGGCGTTTTACCTCTGTTATGCTTTCGTTTAGCTGCATTTAGCATAAAATATAGCTAACAATAGGCTATTTTATACAATATTCTGATTAGAAAAACAATACGCCGACGTTTAAATGGCTTTTTGGGTCAGGCTTGAAGAAGACAATTAAAGCTGTTGCTGTTTTTGCCTCATTTTCCTCTTTGTGGCTCCCCCTACAGTTCAGAGTGAAGCACTATTGTAAATACTCATAAATCCCGCTCCTCTTGCTTGTTGTTTAGCTCTTGAATTGAATTATTGTCACATGATTTGTTTCAGCCAATCAGAGCAGAGAAAAGAGCTTAACAGGGTTTGAGCCGTTTTGTTTCGAGAACCAGAGACACTTAACTTTTCCTGCATTGTGGGTTTTATACCGGAGAGATAGAGCGTTGTCAGTGTATTGGAAATGTTGTGTTGACCACCAGCTTCTTCTTCTTCTGCATAGACGCTACAGAAACACTTCGGTGACTAAGTTCAAATCTATTTCTCTTCCCTTTTTGTTTTATTCTTACACCACTGTCAGTGTTCTGTGGTGTCCTTTTGTCTCACACATCATGTATTCTGGGAAGTACTTGGTCTGAATACTAATTATACTTCCTATAGCTGTGTGTTTCTGGATAAAGAGAGTTCAATGGCCTTAAATTCCTTTTCTCAAACTCAAATGAACAAAAAGACATTTGTCACAGACAGGGAGGACATACGAGAGTTTAATACTGCTGTAGTTTGAGTTCTGACCTCGAGAGGGCGCTGTAATTTGAGTTCTGACCCTCTGAGGCTGCTGTAGTTGTAGTTCTGACCCTCTGTGGCTGCTGTAGTTGTAGTTCTGACCCTCTGAGGCTGGTGTAGTTGTAGTTCTGACCCTCTGAGGTTGCTGTAGTTGTAGTTCTGACCCTCTGAGGTTGCTGTAGTTGTAGTTCTGACCCTCTGAGGCTGCTGTAGTTTGAGTTCTGACCCTCTGAGGCTGCTGTAGTTGTAGTTCTGACCCTCTGTGGCTGCTGTAGTTGTAGTTCTGACCCTCTGAGGCTGGTGTAGTTGTAGTTCTGACCCTCTGAGGTTGCTGTAGTTGTAGTTCTGACCCTCTGAGGTTGCTGTAGTTGTAGTTCTGACCCTCTGAGGCTGCTGTAGTTTGAGTTCTGACCCTCTGAGGTTGCTGTAGTTGTAGTTCTGACCCTCTGAGGCTGCTGTAGTTTGCGTTCTGACCCTCTGAGGTTGCTGTAGTTGTAGTTCTGACCCTCTGAGGCTGCTGTAGTTTGAGTTCTGACCCTCTGAGGTTGCTGTAGTTGTAGTTCTGACCCTCTGAGGCTGCTGTAGTTGTAGTTCTGACCCTCTGAGGCTGCTGTAGTTTGAGTTCTGACCCTCTGAGGTTGCTGTAGTTGTAGTTCTGACCCTCTGAGGCTGCTGTAGTTTGCGTTCTGACCCTCTGAGGTTGCTGTAGTTGTAGTTCTGACCCTCTGAGGCTGCTGTAGTTTGAGTTCTGACCCTCTGAGGTTGCTGTAGTTGTAGTTCTGACCCTCTGAGGCTGCTGTAGTTTGAGTTCTGACCCTCTGAGGCTGCTGTAGTTTGAGTTCTGACCCTCTGAGGCTGCTGTAGTTGTAGTTCTGACCCTCTGAGGCTGCTGTAGTTTGAGTTATGACCCTCTGAGGCTGCTGTCGTTCTAGTTCTGACCCTCTGAGGCTGCTGTAGTTTGAGTTCTGACCCTCTGAGGCTGCTGTAGTTTGAGTTCTGACCCTCTGAGGCTGCTGTAGTTGTAGTTCTGACCCTCTGAGGCTGCTGTAGTTGTAGTTCTGACCCTCTGAGGCTGCTGTAGTTTGAGTTCTGACCCTCTGAGACTGCTGTAGTTTGAGTTCTGACCCTCTGAGGCTGCTGTAGTTTGAGTTCTGACCCTCTGAGGTTGCTGTAGTTTGGGTTCTGACCCTCTGAGGCTGCTGTAGTTTGAGTTCTGACCCTCTGAGGCTGCTGTAGTTGTAGTTCTGACCCTCTGAGGCTGCTGTAGTTTGAGTTCTGACCCTCTGAGGCTGCTGTAGTTGTAGTTCTGACCCTCTGAGGCTGCTGTAGTTTGAGTTATGACCCTCTGAGGCTGCTGTAGTTCTAGTTCTGACCCTCTGAGGTTGCTGTAGTTGTAGTTCTGACCCACTGAGGCTGCTGTAGTTTGAGTTCTGACCCACTGAGGTTGCTGTAGTTTGAGTTCTGACCCTCTGAAATTGCTGTAGTTGTAGTTCTGACCCTCTGAAGGCGCTGTAGTTTGAGTTTTGAGAGACTCTTCACTCACAGAGAGAAATAGTTTGGGGATGAATCGGAGCGAGTGGAGCGTGGGCCGAACACTGGTGCATTGTGGGAAGTGCTACAGACTGGCATCGCTTCAGGCTCGTACAACAATGCGCATAGTTGGATTCACAAACACACTTTTACTCAGAGACACAAATGTTTCTGTTATAACTGGGATTTATCCGTCGAGGCGCTGGATAGAAATAAAAAGCCTCTGAGTAATTTCTCCAGTGTTAGTTATTCAGAGGCAGCTGCTGTGTCTCTGACTCTGATCAAACAACGCTGTGTCAAAACTAACGTGGAATATAATCTTAGTTTTCTGTTGATTCCCATTTAAGCAAACTAGCCTCTCCGTCTTCCACTGAAGAGTTCTAATAACACTGTGTACATTTGCTGCCTGTAGTCAAATAACTCTATCCACTCAGATGAACCTACCCACTCTGCAGGGCCAGACAGCTCACATTCACTCTCACACACATTCACTCGTCCACTACGCTCACACTGCACACTCAGCTTCCTTCCTTCACAGAGGTTTAACACTTCCTGTAACGCGTCACCAAGAACAT
Organism: Bostrychus sinensis; assembly: GCA_020698575.1. Taxonomy (NCBI): domain Eukaryota; kingdom Metazoa; phylum Chordata; class Actinopteri; order Gobiiformes; family Eleotridae; genus Bostrychus; species Bostrychus sinensis. Next base: position 2,974,978 of record CM036250.1, on the reverse strand, counting down.
GGCTCAACATGACAACAAGAAAAAGACACGCTGCTGGTTTCAGAGCCGTCCTCCTCTGCTTTATCTGGGGTTGGGCTCAGCCTTGGTCAAAAAATGTAAACTCTAGGGTATGGTCACCTTTTATATTATGTTAACCAGTCATATTAAGTGCATATGGGTCAGCGTTTGGAGATGTAACACTTTCTTTTTGCCCTGCATTGTGACACAACTTTGAAGTAGAACACAAAGAATATTAAATAATAATTTCAAATATAAAAGCTTTTCGTTAGCAGTTCATATTCACATCATGCAGTGACTTTTTCTGTCACACTGCAGGACATTCACTACAATTTGTCCATTTTGAATTCTTGTCATAAATTATTCAGCATGTATGTTACTTAACCCCCTAGCACCCTCTGTTGCAAATATGCAGCATATAATTCAAAGGTCATGGCAAAAAAGTAGTCTTTTTTAAAATGTATTAACTAATTCATGAATGCTGCTTACCAAATTTTTGTTCTTACCCATCCCCGTTGACTAAAATTTAGCACAGATGAGTTTTTTCCAACAAATATTTCTATGTCTGGGTTCTACAGGGTTAATATAACTTAATATTTATATCCCTGTCCCATCATAAAAAATTATTTTTAATAGGAGTGTAACGATACAGTAACTGTATCGATGTATCGATTTTTTTTCCTATGATACAACTACATTGATACACATGACCTTGTATCGAATCGTATCATTTTCTAGGAAGTGAATATCGATACACATGAAGTATCAATTGATAATATCGGAAATATAGAAATTAGAAATTTGTATGTTAAAATAAAACCAGATTTGGCTTTTTGGAGATAAATTTTGTGTTTTTAATTAAATAAAATGTTATATTCAACTTTTCTTCACTCTCTGTCTGCTGGACATAATCAACCCCGGCCGCGGTGCTACATTTGAGAGTAAACTTTTATGATTTATGGTAAAAAGTTGCTGTATCAATTATCGTTATGAAGGTGTTGAATCGTATCGACTCGTATCGTTCCAAATTAGCCAATATCATTCTTGAATTGTATCGAAACACTTCTAATTGATACATATTGTATCATTGTATTGTTACACCCTTAATTTTTAACATTCAGAATTTATTTTGTGAAAAAAACAGGACATCAAACAGGAACACGTTTACAATTTTTGAGAAAATTAGGATTTTGCTGAAGGTTATTTATTATTCATTCATCATTCAATATTTTAGTAAAATCCTAATTTTCTCAAAAATTGTAAACGTGCCTGTTTGAATGTCCTGTATTTTTCACAAAATAAATTGTCTGTCTGCTCTGTAAATGACAGCTGGCTCCTGGACGTTTTGTTGCAGATATTTCAGGTCACACTGCAGGTCACCATTTTGTTTACAAGATCAAACTGATTTTAATATTGTAAAATTCAGGTGCAGTTAAAAGTGTTGTTTTAGTAAAGTACAAATACTTGACTTTATGCCAAAAACTTTAAGAACGGTCTCAGATTCTAGTGGCTTATTTTGTAAATATTATATTCTGTATTTTAAAAGCATTACAGTCACACTGCAGGAGACATTTTGCAGTTTAATGTTAAAATACAAAAAAAATATCACTCAACCTTTTTCTAAAACTTCAAAGGTTTCGTAGTAGACCCTGTGTTGCACTGTTAATAGAATTTTGGAGTAGGAAAAACATTATTTAGCAAAACTTTTCAATTGATTACGATAAAAGTACGGTACAATCCCACTTTGTTCCACACTTGCCATCCATTCAGAAAAGATTCTTTCCTAATGCAAAAGTAAATCATAAACGACTACAGCTTTTTAATACAGGGGATTATTCTGCTCATGTGTGTAAGAGGAGTTATGAGAAAATGGCTCTGAACTAATCTCACTGAGCCAGCGCTAACAAGAACAGACTTCAAACTGTCATCGAGGCTTTCAGATTCCTTTTAACTCTCCACGGTCTGTTCAGGTAAAGGCTTGGCCCTCGTACTGTGTGAAATACTCCAGGAAATCCGCCAAACACTGCTTATTAATGTGGAAAGTTTGTCAGCAGGATCTTTTAATATATGTTTTAGCAAAAGATAATTAACAGGACTCAGGCAAAATGTGGTTTTCTGAAAGTCACCTTCAGCTGTTCAGTCATGAGGAGTTTAGTCAAAGAAGCTGATACTGCTCTGTACGTTTCTTTACAGGCTGCACCTAACATGGACCCAGCCGTTTGTATAGAAAACAGTGGTTCTCAAGCTGTGGTACAGGTCCCACTGGTGGTACTCGGGAGTCTCTGTTGCTGTTAAAGACCTGATTCAGTTTAATTTATTCCTGTTTTAGTCCTGTCCAGCTTAGTCTTAAATTAGACTTGGTTTTATGCTGCATTAGTCCTGGTTTAGCCCTGTTTTAGTCCAAGTTTAGTCAAGTTTAAATCCTGGTTTAGATTTGGATTATCTAGTCTAGTTTTAGTTCTCATCAGTCTGGTTATAGTCCTAGTTTTGACCTGATTTAGTCTAGATTTAGTCCAGTTTTAGTCTAGGTTCAGTCCTGATTTTGTCCTGGTTGTAGTTTCCTCTTTAGATTTTGACCAGTTTTAGTCCTAATTCTAGTTTAGTCTAGGTTTAGTCCAGATTTGGTCCTTAATTAGACCTGGTTAAGTCCTGGCTTTGTCCTATTTTAGACCTTGTTTTACCCCTATTTTGGTTAAGTTTAGTCAAGTCTAAGTCCTGGATTAGACTTAGATTATAGTCTAGTTTTAGTCCTTGTCAGTCCGGTTATAGTCCAAGTTTTGACCTGATTTAGTCTAGATTTAGTCCAGTTTTAGTCTAGGTTCAGTCCAGTTTTAGTTCAGTTTTAGTCCAGTTTTAGTTCTGTTTTAGTCCAGTTTTAGGCCTGTTTTAGTCCAGTTTTAGTCCTGGTTTAGTCCTGTTTTAGTCCACTTTTAGTCCTGTTTTAGTCCAGTTTTAGTCCTGTTTTAGTCCAGTTTTAAGCTTGTTTTAGTCCAGTTTTAGGCCTGTTTTAGTCCAGTTTCAGTCTTGTTTTAGTCCAGTTTTAGTCCTGTTTTAGTCCTGTTTTAGTCCAGTTTTAGGCCTGTTTTAGTCTAGTTTTAGGCCTGTTTTAGTCCAGTTTTAGGCCTGTTTTAGTCCAGTTTTAGTCCTGTTTTAGTTCTGTTTTAGTCCAGTTTTAGTCCTGGTTTAGTCCAGTTTTAGTCCTGTTTTAGGCCTGTTTTAGTCCAGTTTTAGGCTTGTTTTAGTCCAGTTTTAGTCCTGTTTTAGTCCAGTTTTAGGCCTGTTTTAGTCCAGTTTTAGTCCTGTTTTAGTCCAGTTTTAGTCCAGTTTTAGGCCTGTTTTAGTCCAGTTTTAGTCCTGGTTTAGTCCTGTTTTAGTCCAGTTTTAGTCCTGTTTTAGTCCAGTTTTAGGCCTGTTTTAGTCCAGTTTTAGTCCTGTTTTAGTTCTGTTTTAGTCCAGTTTTAGTCCTGGTTTAGTCCAGTTTTAGTCCTGTTTTAGGCCTGTTTTAGTCCAGTTTTAGTCCTGGTTTAGTCCAGTTTTAGTCCTGTTTTAGGCCTGTTTTAGTCCAGTTTTAGGCTTGTTTTAGTCCAGTTTTAGTCCTGTTTTAGTCCAGTTTTAGGCCTGTTTTAGTCCAGTTTTAGTCCTGTTTTAGTCCAGTTTTAGTCCAGTTTTAGGCCTGTTTTAGTCCAGTTTTAGTCCTGGTTTAGTCCTGTTTTAGTCCAGTTTTAGTCCTGTTTTAGTCCAGTTTTAGTCCTGTTTTAGTCCAGTTTTAGTCCAGTTTTAGGCCTGTTTTAGTCCAGTTTTAGTCCTGGTTTAGTCCTGTTTTAGTCCAGTTTTAGTCCTGTTTTAGTCCAGTTTTAAGCCTGTTTTAGTCCAGTTTTAGGCCTGTTTAAGTCCAGTTTTAGTCTTGTTTTAGTCCAGTTTTAGTCCTGTTTTAGTCCAGTTTTAGTCCTGTTTTAGTCCAGTTTTAGTCCTGTTTTTGTCCAGTTTTAGTCCAGTTTTAGTCCTGTTTTTGTCCAGTTTTAGTCCAGTTTTAGTCTTGTTTTAGTCCAGTTTTCGTCCTGTTTTAGGCCTGTTTTAGTCCAGTTTTAGTCCAGTATTGTTACTGTGTATCACTGTAATGTTGTAGTAGCATTAAGAAAAAAAAAGCACATTTATTGTCATCAAAACAAATAATTTCCCACTAACATCACTCACAGCTGAACACAATGAAGCAGTTTTACACTAAACACATGAAAACTCTTAATACTTCACTGCAAACGTGTTGTTGGTGTCTCTCTTGCGCCGATGTAATCACCCAGCACCGAGCTAAACTCTGCCTCAGACCAGATTCAGACTAACACGCGTTTCTTTATCCGCGTGCTGCAGGTGGCGAAGGACGTGTCCATCCGTCTGCACAGCCAACTGGAGAGCGGAGAGAAGAAACGCTCTCGACTGGAAGAGGAGAACGAGGACATCCGAGTCAAACTTCAGGATCTGGAGGTGGCCAAACAGGTTCTGCAGCAGGAGATCGACAAGGTAAGAGCCAGCTACGCTAACGCTGAGGGCTGGTTAAAGGCTATTTCATATACAGTACATTTTGGATTTTGCTGTTGGACAATGGACAATGGAGAGAACAACTAGCATTTAATCTTGACTTGAAGAGCTACTGTCCGCTATAAAATGATAAAGGACCTAAAGCTGCGTATTCAGGGTTCATTTTTAAAAATATTTATTCCAGTTGGATGACAGTGGATAAGCAAAACTGCTCTGAATTACTTCTCAAGTGTGATGGAGTTTTCAGTTTCGTTTGGATGTTCTCAGAGTAGCTCATTTGTCCATCTGGTGGCACAAAGCAATATGACTTCCAGTTACTTTAGTAAGTCACAATTAAGGCCAAATGCTATTGTTATGGAAGACGACTGTTGTAAAGTTTAAGGTTTATGGTTCAAGTCCGGGCAAGGATCTAGGGCTGGGCAGGTTTTTAATGAATACTAAAGCAAAGTAAATATTGGCTTTCGTTGCATATTGTGTCATAAGACTAAACTAGTTCCCTGAGGGCCAGATTTATCAAAGGTTTGCTGCACGCTAAATGAATAAGACGTCCTGAAATTGGAGCAAACCCTGGCGCAGCTGAGATTAGCGTCTCTCACAGGAGCTAAACGCAGATTTTTCTATGAAAGACTGCTGTTATTTGTGCATAGATGGAGGGCTGAAAATAAGATGTAAAGGGGTTCATTTACAAAGACACAACAATAATGTGTTGATTTGAGGGCGATGGCAACAAAGAGACAGACTTTACCTGACATTCTTTTTCCTTTAGTTTCTTGTATTCCACTGAACTGCAGCTGTCTTTAACACTGGGCTTCCACGAGTCTGTGCCAAGTCCTCACAGTGGAGGCCGAGTAGTTTTTAAACAGGACGTATAACTCGTCTCCCCAAAACACGCTGAGATGCACGTGTCCTGACTCGAGCCCGACCGATATATCGGCCAAAATCTGGCAGATATAAACTTACTTTTTTACTGTGTGCTGGAATAAGACCTGTTTACTTGCAAATGATGGCCTTCTACTATTTGTCACCAGCAGTTTGGCTCTTACTCTGCAGTTCATAGGAAACTCCCCAAATCACCTTCTCATGGCCTGAAAAGCTCAAAACGGCAATAAAAATATTTTACTCATTTCTTTGCCATAAAACCTCAGAACAAAAATTCAAAATGCATTTTGTAGTTCTCCCCATGCTCTACTTGCAGAGCAAGTTTAAATTAAATTTAAGTTAAACAAATTTAGTTAAAGCTAAATAAAATAAATAAATATTTCACATAAGATATATATAATACTTTCCACACCAATGCCCACTACAACCTACAGAACAGTCAGCATAAAGAACAATAAGCAGCTTTCTACAACATTTTAAAAATAAGTTTAGTCTAATAATGGGGTGTACACGCCACATTCATGTAAACAAGAGCAGAAAGAAAAATGTTCTAAAATACTTTTTCCTAATGTATATTGTATGTATTGGATATCAGTAAGTTTTTTGTTACTTAATATCGGCATCGGCCTCAAAAAATCCATATCGGTCGGGCTCTAGTCCTGACGCACCTTTGGCCCACTTCAAACTCTGCATCAGTTTTTTTTTTACAACACAAGACGCTCTCCTTTCTCTCTCCTGTCCTGAAGCGCAGAGTGTTACAGACCAGACTTTCCGTCTCTTCATCTGCTGCAGTTGACTGACAGGCTGCACTGGGTTGAACAGCTAGCACACGTTTTAGTTAATCTGGCATTAGTGCATTGGCCTTCATATTTATATTCCTATTGGTTTCAAAGGGTTTAAAAGGCTACCTACCTATCTCATTGGATAGCTCGGTCCTTGGTATTTTGATTTCTATGTTGTTTATTTTGTCACCTGCTGAAACAGATTGCTGCTACTCTCTTGCTGCTATTTTACTGCTGTTGTTGTGTTCTGCCTGTTTACCGCTGCGGTCCTTATGGTCTTGTTAGGAAAGCATTTGTTTGTCGGCGTTTCCTCTTTTTCTCGTCTCGTGGCCACAGTCCTGCCACTTTAACTCCGCTCTGGAGACGTCTCCGAGCCGCAGCCTGTGCCAATAACACTCTGCTACAGAAACAGTGTGAGTTCTGGGCAACAAAAATGGGAAGTGAGATGACACAGCGCCTCGGAAATTGAAAGAGGAGCAGATTGACGGTAATTTCTTGGTCTCCTGGAGGAATAATTTGAGCTGAAAAAAAGTATCTTTTTTCCCACAACATGAAACGATGGGCAGCTGGTCTCGCCCTTGGCCTAAAAACCCGGCTCCTGAAGTGGGTCAGTGTTGGACGGATGGCTGGGTGTTTGGCAGGAGTTTTGGACCTGTCTGGATTGTTTTGTTTGTGCAGATGGATGGCTGAGACAGATAACTGTAAAACTTCAAGGTCACATTGATTTTTTTAGTCTTTTTTCAGTCTTTCTGAAATAGTGTTGGGCTTCTTTGCATTAGTATTCCAGGTTTTATAACTTTAAATATCCGTATTTTCCGCACTATAAGGCGCACCTAAAAGCCTTTAATTTTCTCAAAAACCGACAGTGCGCCTTATAATCCGATGCGCCTTATATATGGATCAATGTTGGTTAATTATGGCTACCAGTATTCAGGGGGCGTCGCCGAAGTGACAGGTTTTAAAAGCAAAGCTGGCTCTACATTCTGCTCAACCAGACTTATCCCAAATCATACGTGAGTCCTAAAACTTAAGCAGTTGTCCTTTTGTTGTCCTAGTTGTCCCGAAAATTATATAAGCGTGGAGTCTGAAGCAGTTGTTGTCTGATAAAACATAAGAAGTACCGTTGCTAATTGCGTTAGCTCCTGTATGTAATGGCGAATCTCCGCAGGTGATGCGCAGATGCTCAATCTGTCTTTAAAATTATTTTAGCGACTGAATAGAGGAGAATCTAAGCTTTAAAATGAGGTATAACATGTCCATATTCAGCTAATTTTAGCCATGGTTAGCTGTGTTCAAACCACTCTGTTGTAAAAATAACTTAGCATCGCAGAGCGGGGACAGATGGCAAAAAGACGACACAGTATGGGATGAATGAGATACAGCAGTGTGACTGTATAAACTATAAAGTTACCCCTATATAAGTACTCGTATTGGTACGTACTCAAATGGAAGTACTCGTACTCGTATCGGTTTGAAAAAAAGTGGTATCTGTGCATCCCTAGTTTTCAACGAGGGAGTTGTAAGAACGCTGGTTTGTATTCTATTAATAAAGTTTGACTGACTGACTTATCTGACTGTTTTATTGACATTCCCTTTAGCGCAGCGCTATCTAGTGGATGCGCCTTATAATGCGGTGCGCCCTATATATGAAAACAGTTTTAAAATAGGCCATTAACTGAAGGTGCGCCTTATAATCCGATGCGCCTTATAGTGCGGAAAATACGGTAATGCATCTGTGGAAAAACAGTTCTTTTGGGGAGCTGTTACTTTGACTTTGCAGAGAACGCTTGGATTACACTGCAAAAAATCTATATCTACATTAGTTAAAATGACTTGAATTCAGATGATTAATCCTTATTTGAGTAATTTTCACTAGATTGGATTTATTTACTTATTAGGCTAGATTATTTGATGTGTTTCAAGTAGGGCTGCACAATGTATTGCAAAATTATCGTTATCGCAATATCCAGTATCGCAAGAATCTAAATATATCGCAATAACGCTGTGGTCTTCCATCTGACAGAGATTTACACTGAAGAATCATTTTCCACCAGAGCCTTAAAAGAACATGTGTTGTGACTAAATAAAAATGTTTAAAAAGTCCAGTTTTAGTGGTAATTTAATTAATTTAGTCACAGCTTAGCCTTGTTTTATTCCTGGTTTAGTCTGTGTTAAGTTTTGATTTTGTCTCTGTTTTGACTTGTAAATACAGGAACTTACATTTTTTAACTTACTATGTTCAAAAAGTAGGCTCTATTTTCAAATATCGTAATAATATCATTATCGCAATTTTCAACATAGTTATCGAATATTGCATGTTTTCTCCATATCGTGCAACCCTAGTTTCAAGTTATGTCTTTTCTGTTTCTAGCTACTTTTACTTGTTTCAAGCTAAATAGTCTGTCCATTGTGTAAGAAAATTCCAAAATTTAGCTTGAAATAAGTAAAAATAGTTTGAAACGGGAAAGAAATAACTTCAAACAAGTCAAGTAAACTTGTAATAAGTAACCAAATAAGTAAATAAGTCCAATCTAGTGAAGAGTGCTCAAATCAAGATTAATATTCTGAATTCAAGTCATTTTAACTAATATTGATTTTTTTTTGCAGTGTAGGTGCCTGTCGCCTCCTACTGGCAACAGTGGGGACTGGACAGAGCATAAAATGGCCATTTAGCTGTATCAGGACTGCAGTAGAACAAGATGAGTACCCTTTAAAGAATGAAAACTAAATAAATATTGACTGTGCTTCTCCACCAGCAGTGCTCAGTTTGTCTTTGCAGAACTGTTGCGGTAATAAAGTTTTAACATTTCACTTGGTTCTATGGAGCTTTAAATATCTTCCAACATTGACAAATGCAAAAAATAATGTCTTGATGCAGTGATCCACATATTTAACATGTAGCTTGAAGTTTTTATTACAGTACGTCAGCCATTCCCAAAGTCAAGTCTGTCGGGGGCCCCTTAAACTTCTAAAAATCCCACACGGACCCCCACCTGTAAAACTTCCTTCTCTTCAAAAGACTAAGCCATGTTTTCCTCCATAGATTTCTATAAAAACCTCACAAAAAACACTGACTGTCAGTTTTAAACTCTTATTTTTAAACAAGTATATAACTAATAAAGCAAGTAATTCATTTCAAACTCAATTTATTTTATGTACTTAACTTAGACAGCCTCTGGACCCCATTTTTGGAATCATGGCAGTATGCATTTTACAAAAGAGACAAAATACAGTCACAAGGGGGCACTCTTTGTGTTGTTCCCAAGCTCGGATAAATGGAAAGGGTTGCACATGTGGAGTAAAACTTCAATATCAATATAATTACTGCAAATTAGGAGGCAGATGGTTTGCACAGAAGATTTTACACAGCAGACGTAACACTTTCTATGAACTCGCTGTTCATAAGACGCTATAAACACATTCATAAAGCATTATAAAGCATTCATAGGGCTTTATAATTATTGACATAAGTTGACATAAATATGTATAGATACTCATAACTACATTTATATGGCATTATAATCCTTCATTATAGGCGTTTACAACTGAAGGCGACACATTGTGTTGAGGTCAGTATTATAAGGCTTCATAACAGAATCCATGAATAGACCCAAAGCAGCTTATGTGCACTTGTGTCAGAATTCCATGTCTTATTTATATATTTTTTGTCAATGGTTTTATTTTACTGCTCATAAACACTAATTAAGAGATACACCCCCAATGCTGGTCTCATGAGGACAAAGACGCTTTATAATAGGGATGCACCGATACCACTATTTTTCAAACCGATACGAGTACGAGTACTTCCATTTGAGTACTCGCCGATACCGAGTACTGATACGAGTACTTATATAGGGGTTACTTTATAGTTTATACAGTCACACTGCTGTATCTCATTCATCCCATACCGTGTCGTCTTTTTGCCGTCTGTCCCCGCTCTGCGATGCTAAGTTATTTTTACAACAGAGTGGTTTGAACACAGCTAACCATGGCTAAAATTAGCTGAATATGGACATGTTATACCTCATTTTAAAGCTTAGATTCTCCTCTAAATCATTTTAAAGACAGACTGAGCATCTGCGCATAACCAGCGGAGATTCGCCAAGACATACAGCAGCTAACACAATTAGCAACGGTACTTAAGCTTTATCAGACAACAACTGCTTCGCGCTTATATCATTTTCGGGACAACTAGGACAACAAAAGGACAACTGCTTAAGTTTTAAAACTCAGGTATGATTTGGGATAAGTCTGCTTGAGCATAATGTAAACGCAGCTTTGCTTTTATCTCCATACAGTTCACTTTGAAATCCATCCACACAGTTCTCTCACTGCTCAGCTGAGAGGGGAAGGTCACGTGACAGCGCTGTAAAGTGGTATCGGTTGTTGGTATCGGCCCACTTTTATGAATACGAGTACGAGTACTTGGACATGGTATCGGTACTGATACCCGATACTGGTATCGGTATCGGTGCATCCCTACTTTATAATGCACTGTCACCTTCAGTTGTAAACACCTATAACGAAAGATTATAATGCCATATAAATGTAGTTATGAGTATCTATACATATTTATGTCAACTTATCTCAATAATTATAAAGCCTTATGAATGCTTTATAATGCTTTATGAATGTGTTTATAGCGACTTATGAACACGAGTTCATAGAAAGTGTTACCAAGTTTTCTTTGTATTTGGAGAACAAATTGGTATTGGTCATTTGTCTCGTTAGCCCGTCACAGAGCAGAGCAGCTCTGATAATTGTCCACCAAAGAGAAGAATTGAACAGTGGACGTCACAGCCCACTTGTGTTTTTAAAGGAGAGGTGGTGGGTTATTGATTGAGTCCAGAGGCGGCTCTGGCCTGGTTCATATCGATAATCTTTAAAGATCAACAACCGGCCAACGCTGCAGTGAAACAGGTCTCTGTCTGGAGAAGATCATTACAGTGGAAGAAAGTGAGCTCTGCCTGAGTTTGTGTGCAGTCTAATTTTGTGTTATAGTGATTCATGAACCACAGTGGGCTAATAATAATGAAATGAAAACAAACCAAAGCCATGGTAAAAATAAGAACTTTACAAGCTGATAGACAGACAGACAGACAGACAGTCTCGTGGCCCTCTTTACAATCCAAAAATCCCATGTGGACCCCCGACAATAACATTTCACTTTATTCAAAAAAAATAAACAACAGTAACTTTTTCGAATAACTTACACTATTAAGCATTATTTAAGTATTAGCTTAGAGTTAGTAACCAGTTAACTGAATATTTACAAAACATTACTTCAACATTTACAAGCAACGTTGAGTTATAAACATTGTTATTAATGTGTAGCCTAATTCTAATTCTTTAGGAATCAACTCAGGTAAATCATTGCACGATTAAAAACATCAGTGGTAATTCAGGATCTAAACCTATTTTAGGAACAGCTCATATTATTGTAATTATTGTTAATTAAATGGTTGTTAATGCTTTATTACTGCTTCACAGTTGCGAGTTATTCTAAAGTGTTACCAAAAAACAGATTGTTGGCTATACTAGCTTCAAAGTAGTATTTTAAACAACTATATAAATGTACTTAATTGTACATCTCACTTTATTTTTATGTATTTGGGGCACCCCTGCAGTACCTTCCCGAACCCCACTTTGGGAACCACTGCGCTAAACGAATGAATGAGCCCAAGGAATAAAACTTTATGGCCTACGTTAAAAGAAAACCAAACACCTACACCTGCTAGCACATGCTTCAGGATTATGCCAAGACTGAACAAGGACATAATCCAGGACAATAATGATGGAGGAAAATATACTCAGCTCTGGATCTCACAGCTGTGTACGGCCATGAGCACAGGAACCACACACACACACAGGTGGGTGAAGTGTCTTGCCCAAGGACACACCGCCAACCTTCGCTTAATGGGCGACCAGCTCTAACTCCTGAATTTGCTGCTAACTCGACTAAAATCTTTACTTTTAAGTGAGCACAATTTCAAGAAACCATATATTTTTAATTCTCTAAATGAGTATTTTACTCTTCTGTGGCAAAACAACCCCTTCAGGCAGATGTGGAAGGGTCATGTGACCAAATATGGCAGCATGAGGCACATTCACAGTGGAATTTCCAAAGTTTGTGGAGCACAATCATAGGCTTTATTTACACAGTAACACTTACAAAATAATTCTCCTGCAGACTTAAATTACTGTAGATGTGTCTTTTGGAGCAATTTTAATAATAGATCAAACAGTAAATAGTGGCTTTATTGTGCGTGCTTATTTCCATAACACATGTACACTTCCTCATGTCCAGTCTCAGTGGTCCTGCAGCGCTTTGTTTACGTTCATTTTATAGTTTGCTAAGCTGTTTGTAAATCCGTTCCTTCCCTACAGACCCAAACACACACATATCCATTGTTTACACCCTGCGACTAATGGCTCCAACAACAACACAATTAAGTCGAGTAATTACTGCAGAAGTAGACGTCTGTATCTAGCCTTTTGTTCTCTTCTCCCACTTCACGCTCCTGCCTTTTTATTACCGCCATTTCATCTTCATAACGCCCTGAATCTGGAGAGGCACAGAGGAATGCTGAGGTAGGGATTTAGACATCGCCTCTAGCCCTTTTTTTCCTCTGACCACACATCTCCATTTGGTACTGACTTCTTTAGAAAACATTGATTCACTCTGTAGCTGTTTTAGGAGGCAAGGTCATGGGGAAGATCATGATAAATGCAATTAAAGCTAGATACTGTCTGATCCAAATATCTCGTCATGTTAATATAAAAAGTGACGAAAGATTGATTTAAGATTGAGTTTTTGCTATTGCTATTTCTTTCTCAAATGATTATGCTATTGCTAATTGTGATGCTAGGTTTGGTGATGCTTTTGCTAAGGGGGATTTTGCTATTGTCATCCCTGTTGCTAAGTCTCCTGATAATATTACTTCTATTCTGCTACGCTATTCCAATTCCTATTTCTATATTGTTAATGGTAATTCAGTTGTCTGTGGTGATGCTATTGCTTAGGCACATTTTGTTCCTAATGCTAATGGGTTTTGTGAGTGCTGGTGATGGTGATGCTTTTGCTAATCAAGGTTTTGCTATTGCTACCGCTGTTGCTATTTGTGCTGGTAATACTGTATTACTGCTATTCCTATTGCTGATGACAACGCTATTGCTAATTCTGTTGCCAAATTTAGTGCTACTGCTATTCCTATTTCCAAAAGTAACACTGTTGCTACTGCTATTGCTAACTGTAAAGCTAGTGCGGTTCCTGTTGCTATTATTAATGTTATTTTATTCCTATTACTGGAGATATTTTAGCTATTGCTATCAGTGTTGCTACTTTTGCTAGTACTATTGCTGCTATTCCTACTGCTACTGATATCGCATTGCTATTTCTACAGAAGAAGGAAGTTGAACGTGCTCAGGACGTCTTTCTCCAATAAATATTCTGTATTGAAGGTGCATTTTGGTGTAGGGAACAAAAAACCCAGAAGAAGGCTGTTTGGGTCTAAGTACAACCCAGCACGCTATGTTTTTAAAGTTTTTCAAAGATTTTATCAGCATATAGCCACATGAAATAAAGGCTTTTTATACTTCAGGTAAATGAAGAGTGCCTTGGTTTTTCTTTACTTTTTTGTATTGCTATTTCTGTTGCTAATGCTAATGTTAGTAGTGGTGATGCTTTTACTAAGGGATATTTTGATATTACTACCGCTATTGCTAATTTTGCTGTTAATTTTACTACTTTTCCTTTCCACTTGCTTTTGCTATTCCTGTCTTTGAGATCGCTAATGCTATTTCTACTGATGGTGATGTGAATGCTAGCGGTGGAAATGCTAATCGAGACCGCTGTTTTTCTATCAGCTGGTAACATTCCTGCTATTGCTACTGCTAATGATTACACTGTTGCTATTCCTTTTGCTAATGGTAACACTAATGCTAGTAGCGCTAATTGTAACGCTATAGGCCTCTTCCTATTGCTAATGACGAAGCTATTGCTACTCCTATAGTAATGTTATTGCTAGTGGTGGTTTTGCTGTTGTCAAGGAATTAAATAATGATTGTTAATTAGCTATAATTTCTCTCAAGCAGGTTCTTGTCGAAAAGAAAGCAGATGAGAGAATAATTATAGTTCGCATGTGGGCATTTATTGTTGATCACATGTAAAATTGCTTGATCAAGTCTTAGCACAAACATTCTTCTTACTCTTAGCTGCTAATACAAATGCCTGCTAATTGATGATGTGGGTGTGTCTTCATCAGGAGGTGTGCTTCGTTTCTTCTGTTCTTCGCTGTCATTGGTTGGACAGCACCCTCTTCTTCCGCTCGTTGGTTTTGTGATCCTGCCTATCTACTTTGTTGTCCACATATATGGTGTGTGATGTAGTAGACGGGTATTCCTTGGTCAACAACTTATCGTTAGCGCTTCCTGTTGTTGTACTCTCACTCTGGCCCTCTGTCTGGCTTTAGAGGAATTGAAACATGCTGACAGTGAGGTCAAAAGTAAGTCAAAAAAGAACCCCAGTGTCAAGTGTGTTGTAAGCAGATGCAAATTTACCTGACACTATTGCTTAGGGAGATAATGCTATTGCTATTTCTGTTGCTTTTGCCAATGCTACCATTATTCTTACTGTATTGCTAACCTGTTGCCACCATATTTTTGTCTATGCAAGTCCGTGTTACACGTACAGACATTGCAAAATCATGGACACAACAACCATAAAAAGCACAGTCGAACAAACAGGGAGTACTGGAACAGAATAGCACAGTAAGGCATTTTGAATGATGTCTCTAAATTGAAGTGCAGATGTGATGGATGTAATGACAAACCCAATGGGAAATGAAAACCTTGGGAGACTCCCCGTTTCTCCAGAGATGATCTACGGCAGAGCGAGACAAAGACCTTGACCTTGAAGACAAATGGAGGAATGAACTGATGCTCTGATTGTATCACGTCGCCAGTATGTGACATGATATTACTGCATGCCTTTCCAGTTCATTCGGTGACGAGGATTTAGTGAGTGTGGCACAATTTTAGCCAATGTAAAACTGTCTAATCTTTTATATATGACTCCGAATATGACCATAGACAAAAACCCGCCAAGGTCATTGTAATCCAAAAAGATTTTAGATGATTTTTTAATGGTGGTTAGGTAATAAAACTGATGTATTGTTGTTTCTATTATCTGAAGAGTACAACGGCTACATAATGTTAAGAAAAGCTGGTTTGCCATTTAAAGAGTACTTGTAATTAATTTTTTTTTTTTACCTTTGCAACTACATAACCAGAGGCATTGTACTTGACTATTGATGACGCACACTTTCTTATCTCATGTTCTTCACTGACCTTCAGGGAAACGTAAGGGTCTGAATTGATCTGCTGGTGAATGCCTAAATGTCAATGAAATGTAACCTACTGTAAGTCCTACAGTGAATATTTCAGCTGCAGTAAGCTCCTCCCTCTGTGACTCTTCAAGGACAAAGCATTTAGTTCAGTTGATTATGAAACAGTGTTAGACAGGCTGCACTCCTCTCAAATCATAATAAAAAAGAGGTTATAATCATTAGTGACGAATAGGGCTGTGTGTCTATGCGATATTTATCACAATACAAGCATCACGATACAGTATAGAGCGATATATTGTGATACTGTAAGAAAAGCGATATGCTGAGATTTATTTTACACAAAATTATAAAAAAAAAAAACATTTGGTACTAGAGCAGCACTTGCATAAAATGTTATGAAATATATTTTATTTAATGATCAGAAGTAAATACTGCCACTGTATTTCACAAATGAGCCAGCTTTCTCCAAATAAGCAACAGAATGAAAGTGCTGCTAGAACTTTATATGTTAAATACGTTTATAAAATATATTTAAAAAAAATCTCAACAGTTTTAATCCTGTTTTTTTACACAAAATTTTTCATTCAATAAAATACCAAAATATTGATATGGACATTTTTGATATATATACAGTAACACCTAGGGGTGTAACGATATGTTTTTGCAACGATACGATATGTATCGATTAGAAGTGTTTTGATATGATTCAAGAACGATATTGGCTAATTTGGAACGATACATCTTCGTATTGATAATTGATACAGCAACTTTTTGCCAAAAATCATAAAAATTTACTTTCAAATGTAGCACCGCTGCCAGGGTTGATTATGTCCAGCAGACAGAGAGTGAAGAAAAGTTGAATATAACATTTTATTTAATAAAAAGCACAAAATTTATCTCCAAAAAGCCATATCTGGTTTTATTTTAACATAAAAATTTTGATATTTCCAATATTATTGATTGATACTTTATGTGTATCGATATTCACTTCCTAGAAAATGATATGATTCGATACAAGGTCATGTGTATCGATTTAGTTGTATCATAGGAAAAAAAATCGATACAGTTACTGTATCGTTACAGCCCTAGTAACACCGAATGAAATATTGCAATATTCTGTTATTTCCATATTTTTCTCACAGTGACAACCTTTTGTATTCATGAAGTTGGTGGCCATTATCTGCTGTGGAGCAGTGGTATAATTCACTTTTGTCGCATGGAACTGTAGACAATATAAGTTTCAGTTATATTGGCATTTTTCATTATTTAGCCCTAATGGCAAAGTATTGGAAGCTGAACTGATCTGAATGAAACCTGTGTTTTTTTGACAGTGTAATTGAAAAATGTTTCACCGCACAAGGAGTTTGCTTTGGTCACTGATGCAAACATAAAATAAGTAAAGTATAATAAGGAACATGCAGCATAAAAAATAAAATAAGCTATAGATGGACAGATTTACGAAATATACAAATATGAAAAGTGAACTATCTATAACAGAATATGGAATAGGTACCATATATTTGATGGCTGTTGATTTTGTTGGAAGGACAATTCTACATCTTATAAACATTAATTCATGTCCTACATTTCATTCTGTTTGTAAGGTTGCAAAGGTACAGAGAATTTTCCAACTGCTTTGTACCTGAGGTGGGATAAACCCTGGATAATGGTCAGCGATAAGGAGACACTCACACACTGACAGACAGCCATTCCCTCTCACATTCATTCACTATGGGACGTTTAGATTCTCCAGTTCACAAGGAGACTCAGAGATTGTTGAATAATGATTATATTTTGGCAATTAATTAGCAGTAATCCCAGTTTGTGCTGCAATAAACCATGAGCTGGGAGTAGGAAAAAGCAGTGCAGTTATTTCACATTGCATCCTTAATAGCATTTCTCTAACCTTAAAGAAACCTTGCCCACTCCCTGCTCCCCTCAGCCGCTAGCTCTCCTCCTCTCCAAACCTTCATGTGTTCTTTTGTTTAGGTTTTTTTTTGCAGCAGCTGTGGCCACATTGCCTGCAGCCCAATCCAGCCCAATGAGAACCAGCGTATACGGTTAGAACGAGAAGGTCCGCAATGCTCCGTTGAACCAGGAATCCTACTGAGACTCAGAGGAGAAAAGACACATTAGGACAAGTCGTGCTTTTTACCAACAGGAGACAAAGTCAGGATAGATAGAGGACGAATGTAGGCTTGTGGCTCTTCGCAGGAGGTTTGGCAGATAACAACCTTAATGTGGGAATAATGGAACACATCGCAGGCCATTACTGTCTAGAGTCCTTTTAAATCCAGGGTTTGCAGGTTTAATTTTCATCTCTGAGCCCCTCGTTGTTCTCAGTATGGGTCTAATTCCTGTTGAAGGTTGTTCCCGAGGTGTCAGCTGTGCCCGGTTCCTTTGGGGAAAAGATAAGGTCGAACTGTCTAAAGTGACATATATACAGCTAAAAGTGGGCTGTATTTGTGCACAGCTTCTCTTGGAGTCCCAAACATTTAAAACACATCCTTGAAACCCTGGAAACGTTTTTGAAAGACCATTAATAATATTTGATAAAGACTTTCAGCTGCTCCCTTTCTATTCTTCAGGGTTACCAAAGCGTACCAGTCACATTTTTAGACCAATTCTTGCTCTTTTATGCTGATTTTTGGTCAGGCTCATGTCTGGGCGACGGTGACTGAAAGACCCCAGCTTCTCCAATGATCTTGTAGCAGTTTGGGTTTTTACTCTGCAGTTCATTTTTCAAAATGTCTTTATTCTGGGCAAAAAAAAGCTCAAAATGGCAATACAAAGATTTTGCTAATTTCTTTTGCATAGAACCACATAGAACAGAATCCATTTTATAGCTCTCCCCAAGCTATAAAATGAAATTGCCTTACTGGTTTTCAAAAAGCCCCAAAACAAACACTTTTACCTGTTCTCGCTGTCGCATTCTAACACATTTCTGTTTTATTAAGCATTACTAAAACAAATGGCTTTATTATATTCATTTCTTTCATAAAATTAAGAAAATCGTCCCTACATATTGGTCTAAAATACCAGCAGTGTTTATCGACTGCTCTGGCTTTTAAAAATTGACATCGGCATTGACCACAGAGAAAAACCCGTCAGTCGACTTCTTCTAAGGACACAACAACAGTATTTACTTTGGGCAAGATTGGAATCACCAACCCTTTCATTGGTGGGACAACACTTAACCCACTGCACCGCTTTCGTCATTAAAATGCTCTAAACTCTGCTCTACTTTATATCACAGACCTTTTATCTCCTTAATGTTTCTGACCTCAGTCTTTGTTCTTTGGAAAGAACCTCCTTAAGGTCCCAAAAACCCGGCTTAAAACTCAACTTTCAAGCCCCCAGATTGTGGAACCTCCTGTCCTTGTCCCTCTGTGTGGACGACCCTTTTAAAACACAGCTGAAGACACTTTTATTTCGACAAGCTTGGAGTTGGCTGGGTTTTATCATTGTGCCCAAGACCCCATGTCCTGGAACAGTCCTGAAAAAAAAAACTAGATTACAGAGATCTGCTTAGTAACAATATTTAACAATGCATCTTTGCTACATAGTGCAGAACAACACTAAACCTACAGAAAAACCTCTCAGTATTCGCTGACCAAGCCTCTCTGTGTCTCATTATTGTCCACATTTACTGTAGCCCCTCCCTCCTCTGCTGTTATTTCTATAGGAAGCCGGTGCGTTCTTCCTGCCATTGTCCTGGTCCTCGGAGGATTGTCTTGTGGTGACTGTAATGTAACTGGAGCTGAGGTTTTGGGCGTTTCCTCTCTCGGTGACTTTTATTATGTGTTGATTCCTGTCAGGAAGGCACTCGGGTTCAACGTGTGGCTCTGGGGCTGCAATTTGACCTGGTTTTTAAAAAACAGAGGTCAGAGAGGACCGGGACAGTGCAGAGGGCGCTGCAGTAAGAGCTTTAGAAGAACTTTAGAAACAACAATTACGGTTGGTTCTCTTTGGGATTCCCTGGTTTTCCCTGGTTTCCTTTTGGGTTTCTTTACATGCAAGTAAAGGTGAACTAAATCTAAATGTCCCATAGTGAAAGAATGTGACAGTGATTGGTGGTCTGGCAGTGTCTTTAAATGCCATATTTACAAAAACAAGTGCTAAATTTCTAGTGCAGATTGAAAAATAGGATTAGCTACTTGTAGGCGTGTTGTGTGTAACTTACAGTGAAGCCCAAAATTATTCATACCCCTGGCAAATTCTGACTTAAAGTTACACTGTGTAAGATTCCCGGTCTTGCGCCTCTAGAGGCCACAGGTGCCACTGCACCGTCGCAAAACGTAAACACTAGGGCCCCTCCTCCTTCTGAAACTGTGCGAGCGTGCGTCTATTTCCATCATTGTTTCAACTTTAGTCGACCTGCTGCTACCTTTGGAAGTTTGGACTGGATCTTCTATAGAGTTAGCACTAGCGTTAGCTTATCAACAAATATTGCGCAATGGTCGCAGTAAAAACAACTAATAACTGTATGAAAAAGCACGTTCTAAAGAAAAAATAAAGAGGCTAATTTACCTGCCCAACAATAAAGAAGCAAAAACGTGATCTGATTTGCAGCCTTCTCTGTCTCTCATCTGACGCCAGCGAGCAAAAGTCTGTCCGATGTTGACTCTTGTCTGTGATCTGGTGCGGTCCCTTTCACATTTTCTTTTTCTTGCCTCGCCCGACATTGTCTTCATCTTCTTGTGTCCTTCGGCCCTGACGAACTGGCGAAAATAACAACGCTAAAAGTAGCTTCCTGGTTATACTGCGCCTCAAGTCGTTCCCTGTCACGTGACTCTTCCTCAACAGCGGAGCGCTCCCGGCCAAGTTGCGAGGGCGGTTTCTCAGTACAGAAGCCCCGCTCGGAGCAACAGATCGCGCCTCAGGCCTTATAATCGCTCAAAAAATCACAATAACAAGTCAGTATGCCCCACATATTTAGGAGAAAAGTTACACAGTGTAACTTTAAAGTTACTTTTATTCAACCAACATGCCCCTTTTTGTTCAGGTGGTCCACAATGGTACCTCTTGTACATCGTCTTACCCTGAATTCACACCGAAAACGTCTCAAGAGCATGGCAGCAGCAGGTTGTTTTACGCACATGCTGTGTAAAAGCATCAATTTACACCGAGAGCTGCAGTTTCTACTTCTGCAGGTTGTCCTTGTAAAATGGCTGCTTGGTTTTGCAAATTACGTTACATTTCTCCCTCTCAAGAATCGACTTCTCTGTGCGTAGTGTTTACATTACAGCTGTTTTCAGTGAGCCTTTATTTTGAAAGTGTAGCAGAAGTTTATTTTGACACTTCACACACTTCACACTCTTTATTGCTTACTAGTTTTGCCACATTTAATCTATTGCATAGAGGTCTGGGGTAACAATTATCATAGTACCATAAATTCACTCATCATTCTACAAAAAAGAGCAATACGCATCATACATAATGCTGGTTACAGGGACCACACCAATCCACTTTTCTTACAGTCCAAATTACTTAAATTCAAGGATTTAGTCAACTACCACACCGCAATAATAATGTTTAAAGCAAAAAATAATTTATTACCAGCCAGTATCCAAAAACAGTTCACTGTGCATGAGGGGGGCCCTAATCTAAGGGGAAGTATGAATTTCAAAACCAACCACAAGGAGGAGTTTTTGTTTGTGTGTGGGGTTAGATTATGGAATAACTTGAATGGGGACCTAAAGCAATGTTCTAATGTTCACAAGTACAAGAAAATGTTTAAAAATACATTTTTTGCTCGGTACAAGAATGAAGAAGGACTTAAAAAAGGGGGATCAATTTAAAAAAAAATAAAAAATTCAAAGGGTCCTCAACAGATGTTGTTTTTGTTTGTGTTATGTACATTTCTTTTTTTCATTGTTATTACTTTTTTGTGATATATTGAGCCAATTGCGGCATTTACAGGAAGCTGCTAAATTGTAAATTTTGAAATAGAAGGGGGGTGGGATTAGATAAGGTTACACTTCAACCCACTCCTTTTCAAACATTGGTTACGTACAGGATGTACATTTTATGTCTATTTCTTTTGAATTGTTCGAAATAAACTGAACTGAACTGAACTGAACTGAACTGGTGCCTGTTTCCTGTGTTTCCCAGCTGTAGATCGCCGCGTAGACGCTCGAAAAATAGAACTCCCACCTAATTTGAACGTAGCGTCGCGGCGAGTCGTTCATAAGACGCGCGTAAGACGTCGCTGGTGTGAACTGTCAGATTGATTAAAACAGAAAGCAGTTCACTCGCGTCTGACGTGACGCTGCTGTTACGCTGCTGCTGCTGCTGCTTTGGTGTGAATTGGGGGAAGCCTGTGTCATTTCTGGTCCAAAAAAAAAAAAAAAAAAGAAAAAAAAAAAAACTTGCTGGTTGAATGAAAGTAACTTTAAGTCAGAATTTGCCCGTAAATCTGATGTAAAAAAGAATTTAGCGTTTGTCACACAGCGCTTCGACCCAGTGCAAGTTCAACCCGACAATCAAGTGAATACGAAAAAGGTTGTACATATTCATTCATTCATCAGCAAAATCTGTGCTGCTCTCATTTAGCGCCTGAAAGATACGCTAACCTCAGCTGCGCCTGGGTACGGAAGAGGATTAGGGCCATTGTAAAAAAAAAATATTTTTGAGGGTTAAGTTCTGAGATTAAAGTCAGAATTCTGAGAAAAAAGTCAGAATTCTGAGAAAAAAGTCAGAATTCTGAGAAAAATGTCAGAATTCTTACACTATGTCTGCACATGTGGTTCCCGCCTGCGCTGCACAAATGAACAAGGCTTCTGCTATGAAATATTACGTATTGTATGTAAAAATTAAGCATTTTTACCCACAGAAACATACAAGAATGCACTTAAACACTTATTGGGGAAGTAGTCACCTTTTAGTCATTTAATTCGCTGCTTAAGAATTTGCGCTCTGTTTATTGTTGCCACAGCGACGGCTGTCCATTACTGTCGCTGAGGCAACAGCGCAAGAGAAAGTGCTCTAGAACGTATAAGAAATGTATTTTCTGATCAATAATAATGCATTTATATAGTTTATTGTATGGATTTTGTGCTCTTTTTCTTGCACGTCAGTCCTTACAGGCACCCATACTTCTGACTTTAATCTCAGAACTTAATATTTTTTTTACAATGGCCCTAATTCTCTTCCGTACCTGGGTTTGCTCCACTTTTAGCACATCTTATTCACTTAGCATGCATGCAAACAGATAAAAATGTTAGCCTTGCAACTGCCTGGCCATTGCAGTCTGTAAGTGGTTAAAGTAATTCAAATTTTCCTGTATTTGAGAAGATCTTTCAACTTTAGTCTGCAGTGATCGGTCAAACGCATCTGTAGCCTTAGCCCCAGATCAAGAACATTCTATAAACTGAATGTCCAAGCCCTGTTAGACCAAACTATGCTTTCTTGTGGTCCATCTTCCTCACAGTACGCCAGGCTGAACATCCATCTGACGCCCAAGCTTCTTCTGAAAAGTTGAGGGTTTGTCTTGGTTTGTCTTCTTGCAGCTTGCTTTATTTGCGCTCCTCTCCATCCTCCCGTCTCTCCCTGATCCTGGCCTCTCTCTTTTTTCGTCTCCAGAGTAAATCATGTTGAAGACAGATTCCTGATTCTTTTCTTCTGTGTTTTTTTTTTTTCCATCTTCCATCTTTCACTGCTGTCTTTCCTCCTGTGACCCAGATACAGCTGAGGTACAAACAGGGGTCTTCTTCTCTGATCGTCCTGACCCATTTAACAGCAACTAACTCAGGATCCACTCAGCCCAAACATTATGCACTGCTCTTAAAAAAATCTACATCTTCAGATCTGCAACCCAAAAAGCAGCATTATGACGCTTTCCTATCAACTCTGCAACTTTGTTTCTTCTCTTGTTTCTTGGAGCTCATGGTATACTAACGCAGAGTTTCCCAACCAGCGGTACAGGGACCCCAAGGGAATTGATGATTTGATCAAAAAATTTGCAATTTTTCTATATTAAACTATTGAGCTTGTCTTTTACAAGTTTCAAGAGTCTCATTGAAGATGGATTAATTAAAAACGATTGATTTTCGAGGAGGTGAGACTATCAGGCCTATTATAAAGCGTGTTTCAAAGTAAATAATTTACAATGAATTTTAGTTGTGAGAGTTTTAATTTTTTGTTGAAAATGATAAAATAAATCTAAAGGGAGTTTAAAATTTTTAATGTTGTAATATTTTTCTTAGTATTACCTTTCATTTTGTTATATTTTTCTTATTTTTTTATGTATTGCTATTTTAACCTGTTAAGCTCTGAGGCCTTTTTCCTGAAAATTCTATTCTATTCTATTCTAATTTCCGCCTGAAAAAAAAAACACATATTTGCCTCCAAAAAAGCCTTTTTCCTTCCTGTAGTGAAGCAAATAACAACATAAATTGAAAATTTCACATATCTTGGTCTACTGCAGCAAAATTTGTGCCAAATAAACAAAGTAATGGAAAGATATACATGTTTTATTTTTAAAAAATCCAGGCGGAATCCAACTGTTGAATAGAAATTGAAGTAGATAGTTTTGTTGCCATGAATTGTCCGAACACGAGGATGTCAAACATGTGTGTGTCAGCCGTTGCTATGGTCCCAACAAGCGGACGCAAGGGGGCGGAGCCTCATCGGGCTCTATTCGGGTTTAAGTGATTTTATTTCTTTCTTAAATTAAATTTTCAAATCAAAAACTACTGGAGAATTAGCTTTTGCAGTAAGTATAAAATGTCTTTGTACTAATAACAAATGACCACTCTATGACCACTTTTTGAAAAATTAACACATAAACGAATGACAAAAAAGGTTGGGAACCCCTGTTCTCAAGGAAATGACATTATTTCCTTCGTGTGCTCTGCTCTGGTTCGTTCTCCTGTGCACAGAGGTCAGACTTCTTCAGTTTCATATTGACGTCTGCAGCTCTGTGACTCACCTGGGCCTCACCTGGGCCTCACCTGGGACAGTTCTCCTCTGCTCCGTCAGGATCCGGGCCTGTGCACCTTTCCTTTTGTGAAGTTGAACAATGAGCCGCCTGAAGTGTTGGGTTACTGCGGCTCCAGGGAGAACAGGGCCGTACTCAGAAAGCAGCCGGTGACAGAGAGCTACTGTATAATGCAACGGATTGTCCCCAAGTAACAGGACAATCCCGAACTCAAACACAAATCCATCCAGTTAAAAATTATTTTTTAAGGAATTTATTTCATTCGTTAGATAAAAGAAAAACAAAAATAAGAAATATGTTTACATGACATGAATTTTGAATGAAAAGAAGCAGAGAGAAGAATAAATTGTATATTTTCTGCCCCTTTTTAACAACAAACATATTTACATTTCACATTTAATTTTCATTTTAGCATCTCAAAATAACTTCACAAATTTTATCACAGACCACTACTTTAATTTACATTTTGATAACTATTTAGTACACTTGATTTAATTTTATTTTTAAATATATTAAGTTACTTTGATTCTTTGGTTTCTTTATTGAGGTTGTCTAAAACTAGAACTAAACCAGGAATAAACCAAGACTAAACCAGGATTAAGTCAAGTCCAAACCAGGACTAAAGCAGGTCCTGGGGCCACACAAGACCAAAAAGTTTGGGAACCACAGTCCTAGATGACTTGTTATGTTGCAAAAAACTATTATTGATATTAGAAACCACGCCTCTTAATGCTATAAGTTACTCATTCTTTGCTAAATGTAGGTTAGCAATGCAGTCTTCCTATAGATAAAATTATAAATGACTAACGTGATTTCACACAGCTCCAGGACAAAGAGTGAGCATTTACTCCCAGACTGCAGTTCCATTAAAAACACCTGATATTCTCCTGTTCCACTGTGAGCTGATCCAGGAGCAGCCTGAGGGCAGAGCGCTGTCGTGTGGACCTGCAGAGCCAGTCCGAGTCCTGCTGCCCGGGTTTCAACTGGGACTCCACCATTCACAAACACATGAGCTCATCAGTGTGTGCAGAACATTATGACCACCTGCAGCCTAATAACAACAAACTGATCCTCTGTGTGTTCTGACACCTGGCCACCACACCATTAACTTCTGTGTGTTTATGAATAAAAACACAATAAGTAGTGTGACCAGATGTCCTTATTTAACAGGGACAGTCCCAGTTTTAGGCAGTTTTAGGCAACACATACCGTATGCGCTATGCTAACGTAACACATTGATGGTTATTCAGCTACATGAAGCATAAACAACGAACTGAATAGGTGTCTCGTATGTTAACGTAATATATTAACAGTTATTCACATAACTATAGCATAAAGAACATAATATAATCCAAATCCACTTTATTTGTACAGCACATTTTACAAACAAAACAGTTTCCACAGTGCTGCACATAGAACAATAAATAACAATAAATTACTATATTCAGCTCCACCAGTCCCCATTAAATAATAAGAACCAGTAAAACCAAATAGAAGTAATACAATAAAATAACAATAAATAAATACCAAGGATAATAAAAACAAAACTATAAAAGACAATAACAAGTTCACCAAACTCACCATCTCACTCCTAATCACTAAATCCTTTAAATTCTTCATCCTCGGTGTCGCTTCTGAACAACTCCGCCAACTCCGGAGGTAGACGAAGCGCCGCTTCCTCCTCTGCGTGGCTGTCGTCAGACTCAGCATCAGTTCCATTTCCAATTATTCCGCTCTTTCTCAGTTGTCTTTATAGCCTAAGTTGTTAGTGGTAATGTTTACATTTTAAATTGTCAGTGGTACAGGTGCAGCAGATGCTGGTACACAAGCCTAGAGCGCCCTCTAACCAACACCTGAAATATTTTAATATATAAGTCACACCTGAGTATACGTCGCACCCCGAGCCAGACTATGGAAAAAAGTGCAACTTATAGTCCAGAAAATACGGTATCTGTAAAAACATTAATATGCCCCAGTTTTCAACAAATCATGTCCCAGTTGTCACCATTTTAACAAATAGAAATGTACAGGAAACTTAAAACACATTTGTCTAAAGACTTTTGTCACTGAAATGATTTACAGTGTCAATATGTTATTAAAAAATGGCCAATAAAATTCAAAACGTACTTTAATCACATAACAAAAAATTTGATGTATTTGTATGCAACAGGATCCTTAAAGATTTTTGAGTTTTGTCTCAGAACTTCACATTTTAAGTTTTACTCACATCATTATCATTATTTTTTAAGTCATCTTTCAGCCAACTTACTATCCATTGTTCAGAAAAAGTTTTATTATTGATAATAAAAACTAAATATACTAAATTTAATAAAAGATTAATACTTTTTCTGAACAATGATAGTAAGTTGGCTGAAAGATGAGTTAAAAAATAATGATAATGATGAGAGTAAAACTTAAAATGTGAAGTTCTGAGCCAAAACTCAAAAATCTTGCCTGTTGCCTTGATTTTTTGATTTTTTTGCTACATTTTTTTGTGTATTTAACAGAATATTAACGTTACCTAATCACATTTTTCTATAAATTTCCAAGACTCGTGAACCCTGACTATCCTTCTTCCCATCAGCAGTTTGTCCTCTATCTCTCTCCGTATCTTCACACAGTCTCATGTTCCTGTTACTGAGCCATGAAATTACCTCCGCACCCTCCAGAACCCCCTATAGCCCCCCCAGCACCCCCCTAAATACCCCCCACGGCCCATAGACCTCCTCCCGGTCCCAGTCCTCCAGTGCTACAGTTCATCACTAACATCAGCTTCAAGGACAGAGGACGCTTCGAACTGCGATCATCTGTTTATCCTGGAAGTGGCGTGGTGTTGTTGCACTGGAGGCGCGCGGGAATTCATGAATAAATACTGCCAGGAGACTTTACGCGGAAGGATTCAGTCATGAGTCAGTTACGAGTCTATTTAAGTCTATTTGAGGCTGACACAAGAAGCAGAGCAGCTGTAAAATGCCCACTGAAGACTTTATGACCACTTTAAGCTCCCAGTATCGCCGGTAATAACGAAGGAACCATGACCCAGAACTGTGTCTATTCATGTGGCCTTTAATTCTATATGGCTTCATTCAAAGTTACCGACCCCTGCAGGATCTCTACCGCTGTTTCTTTTCCCAACATCTTTCCTTTAGTCTAATTATTAGATTTCTGACTTCTGTCTCCTAAATATGTGGGGCATACTGACTTGTTTTTGTGATTTTTTGAGCGATTATAAGGCCTGAGGCGCGATCTGTTGCTCCGAGCGGGGCTTCTGTACTGAGAAACCACCCTCGCAACTTGGCCGGGAGCGCTCCGCTGTTCAGGAAGAGTCACGTGACAGGGAACGACTTGAGGCGCAGTATAACCAGGAAGCTACTTTTAGCGTTGTTATTTTCGCCAGTTCGTCAGGGCCGAAGGACACAAGAAGATGAAGACAATGTCGGACGAGGCAAGAAAAAGAAAATGTGAAAGGGACCGCACCAGATCGCAGACAAGAGTCAACATCGGACAGACTTTTGCTCGCTGGCGTCAGATGAGAGACAGAGAAGGCTGCAAATCAGATCACGTTTTTGCTTCTTTATGGTTGGGCAGGTAAATTAGCCTCTTTATTTTTTCTTTAGAACGTGCTTTTTCATACAGTTATTAGTTGTTTTTACTGCGACCATTGCGCGATATTTGTTGATAAGCTAACGCTAGCGCTAACTCTATAGAAGATCCAGTCCAAACTTCCAAAGGTAGCAGCAGGTCAACTAAAGTTGAAACAATGATGGAAATAGACGCACGCTCGCACAGTTTCAGAAGGAGGAGGGGCCCTAGTGTTTACGTTTTGCGACGGTGTAGTGGCACCTGTGGCCTCTAGAGGCGCAAGACTGGGAATCTTACACAGTGTAACTTTAAGGACTTTGGAGATGTTGGAGAATGGTTCAGTCCAGATTTTAACAGATTTAATTCATCATCAGCAGCAGCAGCATATGTTCCCACTCTTTCATCACTCTGTGTCCTGAGCTGCACCAAAACAACACCTGCTCCACTTTTTACTGCTTATCCCTCCTCGAAAACTCTTTATCTGCCTCTGCTTTTCATTACTCTTACACCGTCACATATTCTGGCTTCATGCAAACATCATTGTCAACGCTGTTATTTCAAAATTACAGCTCTGAGTTGGGTTTGTCACTGCAGTGGTATTTTTGAGACACTTTGGCAAACGGTGCACCCTGCAATTTGTCACTGAATGTCAAACAAATTATGTTTTTAGTTTTGTCTGCACCACTTTGTAAAAGCCTTGCTGCGTCTTCCAAATTGTCTCTAAAATCAAAAATTACAGCTTCAATGGTTTTACCTCTGGGATGTGGCAAAGCCTGCATTTTCTTTATCTGTTCCTCTTGACAACAGAATATCTCTATTTCCTGCTTTTATTATGTTATCAAAAAGTTAAAAACTGGCATATTCACCATCACAAAATACTAATACACTCTGTTACAGTGGTTCACAAACTGTGGGTAGAGTCCCACTGCTGGTACGCCGGAGTCTTTTGCAGTTGGAGATTTGGAGGCAGTGGTTTAGTCCAGTATTTGTTGAGAAACGTTTGAGAATCTCTGCTCTCTTTGTTGTTGTCCAGAGCTGACCTTAAACTCCCAGCAGTGGCGTAGCTTGGTAATGTGGGGCCCCAGTGCAGAATTTCAGAATGGGCCCTAAAGTTATGAAGCACATTCAATATTACAGGTTCATGCATTAAGCTTTTTAAATGAAAATGGTGCTGTTTTACTCAAGTTTGAAACAAAAAGAAACAACAACAAAAAACAGGTGCTTATTCATTAATATTTAGAGACAATTTTGTGAAACTGTATTTGTTTTATATTTTTATCACAATTTGTGTATTTAACTTAAGAAAAAACAACAATATTTTAGTTTTTTTCTCTTTCTTATGAGTTAACAGGATTTTAAATAAATTTATGTCAAAAACTCTCTTCTGTATCAGAGATATGTGCTGCTTCTTCTTATTATCAATATTTTAAACACAGACTTGACCATAGATGAACATGGGCCCACTCTTATGGGCCCCTATACCTCCGGGGCCCCAGTGCAGTTGCACTGGCTGCACTCTGATGTTACGCCTCTGACTCTCAGAGTTTAGTTAGTGCTGGACCACAAATAACATTATTAACAGGATTCCTGTGGGGCGTTAAAAAATGTAAATAGTTTTAAAGTAAAATGGCTGACGTTATTCATTTTATTGGTGAATAAAAATATGTATTTTTAAGTAATAATGTACCATTTTTATTGCCTGCAGTGGCGTGACAGACGGTAGTTTGTTCCCAAACACTGGATGTTTAACTTCAACGTGCTTTATGAACTGTATTTTACAATACTTAAACTTAAATGTTGACAATTTAAGCTGCTGTGATTGTTTGTGGCACTGAAATGGCATTAAAACCATTAAATTAGAGTTGTTGATACCTGCAGGAATCCTGGTTAGATATCTGCGTGTCACTCTTTTTGTTTTGTTCAGTGTCGCTCCAGGTCTTTTCTCCTGAAATTTAAGATATTTCTTAGACTTTTTAAAGCCACTTAGAATAAAATTTAAAGCCAAGTTTTAAAAGTCTAACACAGGGGAAATAACTCCAGCTCTGCATTAAAAATCTCAGAACAGCATCATAAATTTCAGTAACGCTGCATTTACTGCATTGTGAGGATGTTTTTCGTAACAAATGTGCCTAAGACTGCAACATTACACAGCCACATAAACAAAAATAAGTACAACACTGAAAAACAAAATGACATTTCTGCCCATACAATTTAATACTTTCAAGGCTTTGATTTTGGCAACATCAAATTTAATACCTTTTTAATATTTTTATTATCTTGTGGCTGCCCTGATGTTTCTCTGCATTTGCCCACTTTTCTATTAGTGACAAAGATTTATTTAATGTTCATGCATAAGTTGTATAGACCTGTGGTTTTCAGCTGGTTTTGGTCTTTTTCACATTGTTCTTTACAGAAACAAAGTTATTCTTACATGAAATCTATTGCATTTATATTTTAAAATGTATATTGGGTACGCATTGTTCATAGGAGAAAATGCATTTACAAGTCTTGGTCCATTCCTGGCATTTCCTTTGTTATATTTGTTACGCCAGACCAATCATGTCCAAAGTCCGAAGATTTTATATGGCCCTCAATTTCTGTGACGAAATGTATTATTTATGGCCTACTTGGGTTTCCGTAGCTCGACCTGTGCATTTGTGCATCTCAGAAACTAATCTGCCTTTTGTCTTCTGACGAGTTGGTCATAAAATACTTGCATTTGTGTCTCTAGATTATGCAACGATTTCTATAAAATGTCAGTGCAAGTTTTGTAGGACTGCACAATATATCGTAAAATTATCGTTATCGCAATATCAGCAAACGCAATATCAGCAAACGCAATATCTGTATCGCAAGAATCTAAATATATCGCAATAACGCTGTGGTCTCCATCTGACAGAGATTTACACTGAAGAATCATTTTCCACCAGAGCCTTAAAAGAACATGTGTTGTGACTAAATAAAAATTTTTAAAAAGTGCAGTTTTAGTGGTAATTTAATTAATTTAGTCACAGCTTAGCCTTGTTTTATTCCTGGTTTAGTCTGTGTTAAGTTTTGAGTTTGTAGCTGTTTTGACTTGTAAATACAGGAACTTACATTTTTGTGAAATGTAGTGAATTTAACTTACTATGTTCAAAAAATAGGCTCTATTTTCAAATATCGCAATAATATCGTTATCGCAATTTTCAACATAGTTATCAAATATCTTATGTTTTCTCCATATCATGCAGCCCTATTGGAAAGTCTGTCATTACTCACAGTAAGCGTTAAAAAATATGACCTTGAGGAGATGTTTTTTTATGTTTAAAGATATTATTTTGTTGGGACTTACATTTTGTTGTCAGAAAAATTGAAATTATAAGTTTATGGCTTTTGAAAACAAAATAATGTGTGTGTTAAAACATCAGGAGGATATTTACACATCTTTAAATTTGGACACCCCTGCACCAGACAAAAGGACACGTGTGGATATAACAATAAATATCGGGATTTGCTGAAAGACTGGAGTCAGCAGTGAACAGATTATAATGGGCCCCTGTGTTTTAATAAGATAAAGAAAACTTCACATTCAGGAGCTGGTGTGGCCCGGGACCATGCTGTGAGGAGGAGACCACATTAAAGCTTTATCCTGCTGCTGTTATCTCACCTGGGGCAGAGCGGGTTCAGGGTAATGGGTTCTTTATGGGCTCCTCGGGGAAACACACAGGAAAACACAAGGGTCGGCCCCCACAGCTTGGACCACTGTGGGGCTTTCGTTCTCTTTATTCTGGCTTTTCCACTACTGCTCTGATTATTTACTCACAGATACATTTCCTGATATAAAGTTGCAACAAAAAAATAAATAAAAATCATCCTGTCTCAGCATGTAAACAACGAAACTGTGCTTTTAGTTTTGTCTTCACTTTGAAAAGCCAGATAATATCTCTCAAAGGACAATTGGTAAGACTTAAAAGGTTTTATATTCTGCTTTTTTTAAGGCTTTTTTGAAATATTCTTGGACTCCTTTGCATTACTAATTCAGGTTTTATAACTTAAACTAATGTATATGTCGAAAACCTCTTTTGGGGAGCTGTTAGTGGCATAAGACAGAGCATAGAATGGCTAATTAGCATGGCTTTTAGCGACATGAGGCTAACAGATAGATTTCTGAGCTGAAGCTTTGTAGTGACGGAGGTTTAAGGCTGAAATGATCAGAACGAGTCCGGTGACGGTGTCTGGGCTTTAGAAACGCTCAGGAGCACTTCCTTGGTGTCTACGTAGAGCTGTGAGACCGAGCGTTTTCAGCTCTGGAGAAGGACAGCGCCTCAGCATACAGGATTACTCAGACATGTGTGAATGAAACACTATTATGGTTTGTTTTTGAGGTGGAAAACAACATTATAAATGCTCAGAAAAGTCTATTTAGCAACGTAAAGGGCCTTAAAGAGCCACTGTCCCATAGACAATAGAAATAAGTCATTTGTTTTAATTTTAGCTTTTTAATTAATCTGTAGTTAATCCTCGGTGGCGTATGTATTCATTTGTTTCATCTGTTAACCAATCAAACCAACCAAGAAGAAAATTCCTTACACACTACAACCTCCAGGTTTACAACGTCATATCTGTCATAGACTAAATAATACCTGGAACTTAAAACTAAACAAAAGTCCTATTCACACGGGATTAGTATTACCCATCGTCTGTGGTTTTTATCCCCCAGGTCTGTGATTCAGGCTGTTTTTGTCGACAGATTGTTTCCTAAAGTTCATAACAGCGATCCAAAATGTCTTTTAACGCTCCATTTTACCTCTGGATTTAAGCTGTCTCTTTTGGTCCTACTCCGAAACGATTACTTTTTTCTTCGATTAAAAACAGAGTAAACAAACTACGGTGAAGACGTGACCCGGAAACACACCTCCTGTCGTCATGGCAACGTTAGACTAAGTTTTTGGAGCAACATGGGGCTGTTTCAGTGCCAAAGGTAGATCCAGAGACGAATCACAGTGAATGGCTTAATAAAGAGCGCCGCCTGCTGTTTAAGAAGAGAGAAATCTGCACAGATAATGGATGACCTGCGTCGTAGTGAGAGGTAAAGTTTGTTTTTGTCAGGACAGGAAATCAACAAAAGATAGTAGCTTAAAGTTACACTGTGTAAGATTCCCGGTCTTGCGCCTCTAGAGGCCACAGGTGCCACTGCACCGTCGCAAAACGTAAACACTAGGGCCCCTCCTCCTTCTGAAACTGTGCGAGCGTGCGTCTATTTCCATCATTGTTTCAACTTTAGTTGACCTGCTGCTGCCTTTGGAAGTTTGGACTGGATCTTCTATAGAGTTAGCGCTAGCGTTAGCTTATCAACAAATATCGCGCAATGGTCGCAGTAAAAACAACTAATAACTGTATGAAAAAGCACGTTCTAAAGAAAAAATAAAGAGGCTAATTTACCTGCCCAACAATAAAGAAGCAAAAACGTGTCTTCATCTTCTTGTGTCCTTCGGCCCTGACGAACTGGCGAAAATAACAACGCTAAAAGTAGCTTCCTGGTTATACTGCGCCTCAAGTCGTTCCCTGTCACGTGACTCTTCCTCAACAGCGGAGCGCTCCCGGCCAAACTACGAGGGCGGTTTCTCAGTACAGAAGCCCCGCTCGGAGCAACAGATCGCGCCTCAGGCCTTATAATCGCTCAAAAAATCACAAAAACAAGTCAGTATGCCCCACATATTTAGGAGAAAAGTTACACAGTGTAACTTTAAGATTAAGTAGAGCGGGGATTTTTATTATAAATCTGTGTGATTTTCAATACGTCATATCTGGAATAAAGTTCATAAAATTGAGTAAATTACAGACATCGTTTATCCCGTGTGAATGCCCGACTAAAAACACTGACGTCAGGGGTAATTCACAAATTACAGAGGTCCAGGGGTAAATGCTAATCCTGTGTGAATTGGGCTAAAGAGAAAAATCCAAAAGCCATGGATCCATGTTCTCGCTGCTTGAAGAGATGATCCATTACAGCCCTGGCTTGAGCTGCTGTGCTAACTCATTAAAGTAACACAGGTTTTCACAGTTAATGATTCCAAATATCCATAAAGCATTGCAAACTGCAGATAGTAATGAAATAAGCCGAGTTTGCCTGCACAAATACAAACCTGAGGGCCCAATTCTAAAAGTCTGTCTCCACTGATTGCCAGGCTGAAGCTGTGGTTTTGGAGCAGTTTACTCTTGACATTTGAATAGATCGGCCTCTGATTTCAGTGTCTCCCCGTGAGAGGGTTAAAGGGCGTTAGAGTCAGAGTAATAATGCACCTCTGCGAGTCTGCAGCTGCATCGATTCCTACAGTTAAATTTTTAAAGAGGACGGAGAGGCTGAGGATTTAACGGCTTCACACTTTGCAGCTAAAAAATGGGTTTGTGGAGCTGTGCAGGCTGCGGTTTGTGCCTCAAGTGTTTCTCAGGCGGCTGGTTGCTCGAAAATGTTTGAAATTCAAGGCACTATGAGCAGTATATATTTTTAATGCTTCATAAAAATGACCCACGTGTCCATGGGTAAATATTAGTTTTACTGATAGCAATGGCACAGCTGAGTTATTCACAATTTAAAAAATATTTGCAAGAGTCAAGCCAGTGTTTTTGTTTTGGTTCTAACCCCCCCCCCCCCCCCCCCCCCTTCCTGCAGAAAGAAATGGTGAAATAGCCCTGTTTTGGGCAAAAAAATATGAATAGATTATATTAGGGCTGGGTGATAAATATAATTAATTTGCATTTTTAATTTTGCACAATTTCAACAAAGCCAAATTGTAAAATCAAACTTCAGCTGAAATAGAACAAAGCCTCTTAGATGAAGGTAAAGTGTCCTCCACTTTCAAAACCAAGTTCTTTTTAAAAAGAAAAATGTATTGAATTAACCTGGATGAGTGAGAAAAAAGAGTATCAATAAATAAACATCAGTAAATACAAGAAAAGCACAGTAATTCTTTTTTTTAGTCCAACTATTGTGCATAATATTATATCATCTGTAGCAGCAGCTAAAACCTGAACCTAAATTGTCGCTACCCGAGCAGATTTTGTACCTACACCTTTTTAAAAACGCATTTTTTCTCTTTGGCTTTTAAGTAACTGAGGTTTTTGACATGTTTCAGCTGAAACAGCATCCTCCAAGTGACCACTGTTTCCTGTATTCAGCTTAAACACTGACTGTGGAGACTCTGCAGACGCTAAAAACTTTAATAATCACAGATGTTTATCGCCATCGTAAGTGAGAAGGTTTCACATCATTAGGGATTTGCTTTGGTCATTTAGTGCAAACATAAAACAAAAAACGTATAATAATAAACATGCATATTAAAATAGAATAAAGTAAAAGAAGCTACAAATGAACTCTAAATTTACAAAATATACAGATGTGAAGAAAACAATGGAAAAAGGACACGCTTAACCCTTTAATATCGTTGTTTAGATTTGGCAAAAAAGAGCAGCACAGCGTGATGGACAGCGCTAACTTCTGTGCTTTGTTTACGTATGCTAATTAGCCTTGTGCTCTGGAGCTTAGCATCTTTTAACAAAACTTTGTATGGCGTAAATGATAACGGACATGAGAGGGTTAAAACTGACACTGA
Organism: Bostrychus sinensis; assembly: GCA_020698575.1. Lineage (NCBI taxonomy): Eukaryota > Metazoa > Chordata > Actinopteri > Gobiiformes > Eleotridae > Bostrychus > Bostrychus sinensis. The sequence continues at coordinate 2,939,325 of CM036250.1, read as the reverse complement.
TGTCTTCACTGAAGTCACTGTGAGAGTAATGCACACTGCTGCTCCTTTTTTGTACAGGTATTTAGCAAAAAAATTGATTGATTGAGCTAAGATTCTATTGCTTTTGCCACTCTCTTGGCCCGTCGTATTTTTCTTTTTAGGTGGAAAGATCCCCTGCCACCCACCTTTGTGCAATGGGTGCATGATCTACTTTTCTTTTTAAAACTGGAGAAGATAAAGTTCTCTTTGCGAGGACAAACCAACGCATTTTATAAACAATGGAATCCTTTTTTGTCTGCTGTAAAGGAAAGAGTCCTGTTGTCGCCCCTTAGAAGTGATATTTCTAATTTTATTTGTTTGAAAGAATATTATTGTTTAAGCCCTTAAGATTTTCAACAATACTTTTTGTATTCTTTTTTTTGTGTGTGTGTGTGTTTTTTTGTTGTTCTCTTCCTACCATTTTTACTTATTTTTGTTGTGTATTATCTGTAGTTTGTTTATTTTTGTGTCTCCTGTGTTTATTGTAATAAAGAAAAAAAAAATAGCTATGCAGTATGTTAGATGTTATTACAAAATGCAAAAGAATAATAATGAAAAAGATCAGTTCCAGGACTCGGATTGGCCAAAACTAAACATTAAAGTTACACTGTGTAAGATTCCCGGTCTTGCGCCTCTAGAGGCCACAGGTGCCACTGCACCGTCGCAAAACGTAAACACTAGGGCCCCTCCTCCTTCTGAAACTGTGCGAGCGTGCGTCTATTTCCATCATTGTTTCAACTTTAGTTGACCTGCTGCTACCTTTGGAAGTTTGGACTGGATCTTCTATAGAGTTAGCACTAGCGTTAGCTTATCAGCAAATATCGCGCAAAACAACTAATAACTGTATGAAAAAGCACGTTCTAAAGAAAACATAAAGAGGCTAATTTACCTGCCCAACAATAAAGAAGCAAAAACGTGATCCAATTTGCAGCCTTCTCTGTCTCTCATCTGACGCCAGCGAGCAAAAGTCTGTCCGATGTTGACTCTTGTCTGTGATCTGGTGCGGTCCCTTTCACATTTTCTTTTTCTTGCCTCGTCCGACATTGTCTTCATCTTCTTGTGTCCTTCGGCCCTGACGAACTGGCGAAAATAACAACGCTAAAAGTAGCTTCCTGGTTATACCTGCGCCTCAAGTCGTTCCCTGTCACGTGACTCTTCCTCAACAGCGGAGCGCTCCCGGCCAAGTTGCGAGGGTGGTTTCTCAGTACAGAAGCCCCGCTCGGAGCAACAGATCGCGCCTCAGGCCTTATAATCGCTCAAAAAATCACAAAAACAAGTCAGTATGCCCCACATATTTAGGAGAAAAGTTACACAGTGTAACTTTAAATAATCGAGATTGGATTGGGAGCCAAAAACAGTTCAGAGAAACCAGTAGCAGAACATAAACTCTGAAACAGCCCATAATAAGTCCTTCTGTGTTAAACGCTAAGTGCCTCTCTTTAGTTGCTGTGCTCCTCCTTAAACTCCTGCTCTGACCCCGTTTCCTTCTGAGAGGAGACGGGCGACGCGTTGGGAGTGATTTATGACGCCCAGTGGTGTGGATGATAAAGGGACTGGCCCACGTTCATTGGTATTCCTCATAAACGCCGCTCTTTCTAACTACATTAGGGCAGCGCGGAGTTGTGGACGGGAGCCGCTCGCAGAATCTAAATGAGAAACACTGGCTTTGCTGCGTCCGCTTTGATTTGAGCGTGGAGGAGGGGAAAAGGTCGATGCGGAGTTCAGGAGTCTGATAACTCTGAGATAAACCAGAGTAGGGCTGCACGATGTGGAGAAAATGTGTGATATTCGATAACTATGTTGAAAATTTAACAATATTAAACAACTAAACTTTTTATTTTATATATTAATGACCTTTGTGATGTGTCAAAAATATTACGTTTTGCTCTTTTTGCAGATGACACAAATTTTTTCTGTTCAGGAGAGAATTTAAAATCCATATTGGGAAGTATTGAACATGAAATGGTCCTACTTCAGAAATGGTTTAATGAGATGAACTTTTGTTATTGACCAAATACTTATTTTCTACCATAATTTGCAAATAAATTCTTTAAAAATCAGACAAAGAATGTGATTTTCTGGATTTTTTTTGTCTCTCATAGTTGAGGTAAACCCATGATGAAAATTACAGGCCTCTCTCATCTTTTTAAGTGGGAGAACTTCCACAATTGGTGGCTGACTAAATACTTTTTTGCCCCACTGTATGTGTGTGTATATGTGTATGTGCATATATGTATAGGTTTTCTTTTTTTTTTTTTTTTACATTACCATGTAAAGAACAAATAAATAAAATGAAATAAAATGAAATATTATTGCGATATTTGAAAATAGAGCCTACTTTTTGAACATAGTAAGTTAAATTCACTACATTTCACAGAAATGTAAGTTCCTGTATTTACAAGTCAAAACAGCCACAAAATCAAAACTTAACACAGACTAAACCAGGAATAAAACAAGGCTAAGCTGTGACTAAATTAATTAAATTACCACTAAAACTGGACTTTTTAAACATTTTTATTTAGTCACAACACATGTTCTTTTAAGGCTCTGGTGGAAAATGATTCTTCAGTGTAAATCTCTGTCAGATGGAGACAACAGCGTTATTGCGATATATTTAGATTCTGGATTTTGCGTTTGCTGATATTGCGATAACGATAATTTTGCGATATATTGTGCAGCCCTAGTCTGAGGTCAAGTCTGTCATGGTGCTGTGGGCCAAAACATGAAAAAATGATGTTTGTTTAACACAAAACAACTGTGTTAAAACTACATATGTGAATTGTTTAGATCACACATAATTAAATTTTGCAACACTGACTCTTTTGGAATTTTGGAAAATGAGGTACTACTTTACACTGTGTAAAATCTAAGAAATCATTAGGAAAAATGACTGTGTGCTTTGTAATTTCGCTAAACCAGGAATAAAACAAGGCTAAGCTGTGACTAAATTAATTAAATTACCGCTAAAACTGGACTTTTTAAACATTTTTATTTAGTCACAACACATGTTCTTTTAAGGCTCTGGTGGAAAATGAGTCTTCAGTGTAAATCTCTGTCAGATGGAAGACCACAGCGTTATTGCGTTCGCTGATATTGCAATAACAATAATTTTGCAGCCCTAACCTAGAGCCACAAGGAAATACTCACAGTCTCCAGTTCATAAACCCTAACAGTTGTGGTAAAGGGTCACATGTATACTTTCCATCAAGGTATACCGCAGTGGGAGTGGGATTTGAACCTCCAGCCTTCTGGTTAGCGGCTCTACCAACTGAGCTACTGCTGCCCCAGGTTGTGTCTGTTCTGTTTAATCGGCGTCTGTCCAGTTACATTTGTTCTACTTCTGGAAACCTGTTACACCAGATGTATTTTTCTAGATTTGTTGGCACAGTTTGTCAGAGCCACAGTCACAAACCTGGGGCTGAACATGGATCATGATTTTAAACCTGATAAACTCGTCAGTGCTGGAGTGAAGGCCAGCTTCTTTCAGCTAGGACAGATTAAACTTGTTCTTTCCAGGCAACATTTTGAAACGCTCATGATTTTATAACCACACGATTGGATTACTGCAGTGCACTTCATGTCTAAATAGGGTTAATCACGATTTATTTCCTATTGGATTTTCTGTTTACAATTAAAAACTAATAATCATGCCTTTGATTCATCCTTAGATTTAGATTTTAATATGAAAAGAAAGAGAGATTTAATGTTAAGTCTTTCATTGCAAGGCTTAGTTTTTATACAATAATAACTATAATAATTTAAACAAATAAAAGAGGCAAGCTGAGATATTGTAAGATTTAAACAACTGAAAACGTCGATTTCCTTGCGGTGTGTGAGAGCGCAGCGTCTGGACTGGACTGGACTTCAGCTTTACTGCAAACCACGGCCAGGTTTCCAAAGCCCTGACGATGAATGGTTGAAATATAAATGGATAGTTTTGCCCATTTGTCCTCTGGATTAACTGCAGCGTAAAACGATTGTATGGACTGCTGTTTTTGTGCTGCACAGGAAATGCTAACGTTAGCTTAGCGCCGCTATTAGCGCTGTTGCTGCTGTCGTCGCATGCTTTTTAATGCTTTTTTGTATTTAAATGTGTAGTACCTTGAGGTGGTTGTTCCTCTAAACTCCACTCTTGTTCTCTGTTGCTCAGGCCGCAAATGCTGGGTGTAACCCTCAGCCACGCTAAGCTTATCACCAAGATCCACCCTAAACTTAATCGCGATTGACCCTTTCCACGTGACGTCAGACAACTTCCGTTTTGAGACGATGGGATGTATCTTCAGTTCCGGTGCCGCGCTTCTCCCATAAGAAATTCACCCAGACTTTTTTCAAATTGCCGTTTACAAGTTTACACAATATACAGCGATTTTCAAATGAATATTTACCCACAAAACGTTCAAAACTTGCGAAAGGATATTCATTCTTCAACAAAGGATACTTGGATTATGAAGTGAGTGCTTTGTTATGTAGCTAGATAGCGTTAGCAACATGGCTAAGTGATAGAGCTGCGCTATAAAACAGTGTTAGATCATGTCATGATCTGAGTTTATCTGAATATTTGACAATCTGCTTATCAGGAAATACCACTGGATAGTACTGCAGTATATTTTCATTTAGTAAAGCTCTGTGCTCGAACACTGACTCTGCTGTAGTGATCAATCTGTGACAAAATAATAGACTTTTCACATCTACTGCCAAAACTACAAACTAATCTTTACTTTAATTCATCAGCAAATCTCTGTACATCATGTAGCCTTATATTTGGCAAATTTTTAAGACTCCGAGAAAATTCCATACTGGCGAGCAGCAGCACCGGAAATGAAGATACATCCCATCGTCTCAAAATGGAAGTTGTCTGACGTCATTGTGAAAAGGGCCAATTCAACTTTAAATTTGATTTTTGGCACAGCTTTATGTCTAAATCAACCGGTCTTCTCTCACTCGTCTACAGCTGGTTCAAAACACTGCCGCATGCCTTTTAACTGGTTCACGAAAGCACGAGCACATTTCTCCAATTCTCTGTCACTGCACATCAGACAGGACGCTTCACTGCTGGGTTTTAAATGCAGAATCTGCTCGGGTTAGTAACGTCGCATGTTGATGACAGCCCATGTTTATCAGTGCTTTATTCTTTCTTATTATTCAGTAATGCCTTCTGAAAAGTGTGCAGTAGTTTTAAGCAGCGCAAAGCCAAATAAAATGAAAGAATAAGGTACAAGATATTGTTGATTACGGCCACTAAAAATCATTTTCTAAATTGGTTAGAAAACACTTTGCCAATAAGCTTCTGTGGTATATGAAGGGTTTTTGAGGCATTTCACGTGTTTTGCTCATTATTTATTATTTATTAGACTGACAGCTGTACACATTTGTATACGCTTCGTTCGTACTTCTCACATATTAATATTAAAAAAGAGTATCAATAAATAAACATCAGTAAATACAAGAAAAGCACAGTAATTCTTTTTTCTACTCCCACTATTGTGCATAATCTGTATATCATCTGTAACAGCAGCTAAAACCTGAACCTAAATTGTCGCTACCCGAGCAGATTTTGTACCTACACCTTTTGAAAAACGCATTTTTTCTCTTTGGCTTTTAAGTAACTGAGGTTTTTGACTTTTATTGTTTTATCATAGTTCTTATTGTTTTACTGTATTGTTGTTTTATATTTTTCCCACCTATTTGCCATTAACTAAGTGCTAATTAGCATGCTAGTTGGTGGTTAATTATCTCTTAATTGGTAATTATAAAGCAGCTATTAATCTCTGCGTGACCATATTCTACAACTAATTAGCAATTAACTAAGATTTTCCCCTTAATAAACTCATAATTACTGCTCATTAGTGAGAAGTAAGGATGTGGTTGGACATAAATTATGATCTTAATAAGATTTTTGTGGTACTATTCCCTAATAATCCTTATACTCCAAAAATCTTTTCATAATTTATGTCCAAAAATGTCCTTACTTCTCACTAATGAGCAGTAATTATGAGTTTATTAAAGGAAAAATCTTAGTTAATTGCTAATTAGTTGTAGAATATGGTCACACAGGGATTAATAGCTGCTTTATAATTACCGATTAAGAGCTAATTAACCACCAACTAGCATGCTAATTAGCACTTAGTTAATGGTTAATAGGTGGACCCTAAACTAAAGTGTTACCCTTTTTTACATTTTTTTATTTGTTGTGTAAAACTTTGGCTTACCTTGTTGTTTTTAAAAGTGCTTTAGAAATAAACTGGATTCTGGATTTTGGATTTGGGTTAGGGTTAGCACGGACATTAAAACCTCTGTAACCATCAGCTGTCTTTGTTTACTCTCAGTCCTCCTCTCGTGTTTCTCCCTCCTCCTCCTCCTCTCCACACTCCACTTCCTGTTTTCCTCTGTGACATCATCAGTGCGCTGCGGCGGTTCTCTCGGTGTGATGTGGAAGCTGAGACGTGTGTAAACCCGGCCCCTCCCTCTCCGTCTCTGTGTCGGCGCGAGGCTCCACAGCAGCTGCAGCTCCACAGGAGACAGAGACAGAGAGAGGTGCACTCTGTTTACACGGATCTGTGTGGCTCTGTTATCGTTATATTTTAAAATAATATTGCTTTTCAGTTGAAAGTGCTGCTAATAGACCTTTTTTTGTAAACGGTGAAGCTGCGTTCTAGAGAATAATGTCATGAGAGAACTGGACCACAGGACATTTACTGTGGAGGAATTATGGATTAACTTCAAGTGTCGCAAATTATGAATAATCGAGATGGTGGTGGTGGTTCTCAAGCTGTGGTATGGGTCCCGCTAGTGGTACTCAGGAGGCTTTGGTAGTTCAAGTCCTGCTTTAGTTTAAGTTAGAGCCAGTTTTAGTCCTGGATTAGTCCTGATCTGGTGAGGGGTTAAATGAAAGTGAAGTGCAGACCACGGTTAAGTTCTGGTGTAGGCCTGGTTTAGATCTGGTTAGGTTCTGGTGTAGGCCTAGTTTAGACATGGTTTAGATCTGGTTAAGTTCTGATGTAGGCCTGGTTTAGATCTGGTTAAGTTCTGATGTAGGCCTGGTTTAGACATGGTTTAGATCAGGTTAAGTTCTGATGTAGGCCTGGTTTAGACATGGTTTAGATCTGGTTAAGTTCTGGTGTAGGCCTGGTTTAGACATGGTTTAGATCTGGTTAAGTTCTGGTGTAGGGCTGGTTTAGATCTGGTTAAGTTCTGATGTAGGCCTGGTTTAGATCTGGTTAAGTTCTGATGTAGGCCTGGTTTAGATCTGGTTAAGTTCTGGTGTAGGCCTGGTTTAGATCTGGTTAAGTTCTGATGTAGGCCTGGTTTAGATCTGGTTAAGTTCTGATGTAGGCCTGGTTTAGATCTGGTTAAGTTCTGGTGTAGGCCTGGTTTACACCTGGTTTAGATCTGGTTAAGTTCTGGTGTAGGCCTGGTTTAGATCTGGTTATTCCAATTTAGTCCTTGATTAGACCCTGGTTTCACACAGGTTGTTGCCCTAAATAATCCTGGTTTAGTCCTGGTTTCCTCATGGATTCGTCTTGGTTCTGTCCTGGTTTAGTCCTGGTTTAGTCCTGGTTTAGTCCTGGTTTAGGGTCATTTCAGTCCGTTACAGCTGGTACTTTAAAATCCAAGAATTTTTACTCAGAATCACTGGTCTATCGTTGTTTTTGGCAAATAAGGCGTACATCTGAGTCGTTATGTTTTCTTCTTCTACTTTTTCTTCTTCTTTTTCTTCTTCTTCTTCAAATTTCTGCTTATATTTTGCTGCCGAAAACCCTGGGAAAACCCTGGAACCACGACACAAAGACGGAGCATTTACCTTCTCCTCAGCTTCAGCTTGGCCTGTTCCCAGAGCCTCATTTACTCCTCGTATCTCTCAGCGTCTGTCTCAGCTCGTCATTTACTCGGATACCATCGTCTTTAACAGACCTCAGACCTGACAGAGGAGGACATTATCTGCAGCAGAGGGACAGATGATAGTTTAATCTGTAATAACACGATCAGAACGCCTTTTATAAACTCTTCCCGCTGTACTCAGGGCCCAGCGCAGTGTCGTACGGTGGCCCTGAGGCGCAACATCAAAACGCAATCAATCATCAAAGCAATACACAAGTTTAGGCAAACAATAATAATAATAATAATAAACAACAATAGGGTAAGCATAATGCTTATTTTAATGCATCACACACCAGTTCAGGAACACGAGGGTCACGGGACAGGGTGAAGAAGATGAGAATGGACGGGACATGGGCCTGGCAGCCTGAGATGGGGTACATTGTGATGGGTGTGGGGTGGGAGCGGATGGCTCGGGCCTCATGTCCTGTTTGACGCGATGGACTATAGCCAGACGCACCCCCCCCCATATTTATTTTATTTTATATTATTTATATTTTAATTTTTATTTTTTTATTTTTTCCTCATTATTATTATTATTATTATTATTATTATTGTTGTTTTTTCTTCTCTTTCCTCTTTTTTGTTGTTTGTTTTGCAATTATTATTATTATTATTATTATTATTATTATTATTATTATTATTATTTTTATGTTATTAAGCATTATTATTATTACTATTATTATTATTATTATTATTATTTATTATTATTATTTATTTTATTTTATTTTTTATTTATTTTTTTACATCAATACATATTCATATCCGCATATATATTCATATTCATATTATTATATACATCTGTTATATGTTGTTTGTTGTTTTGTTTGTCTTATGTATTACATGTAGGTATGTAAATAAAACCTGTAAATAAAAAAAAAAAAAAGGAAAATAAAAGCAGAGGTAGATTTTTTTAAAATCTTAAACACTCCTCAAATTTAAAGAAATATACACAAAAATAAATACATTTCTACATATTAAATACCCTAAAATGACATGAGAGACACGAGCCCAGAGGAACATTTTAAAAAGAAATAAGGCTAACAAACAAAAACGACGATTTAACAAGATGTTAAAATCTAATATTATACGCAAATACAGATCACTAATAAATAAATAAACAGTTTTTATTTTTCTAGTGGACAAAACAAATGTGACAATGCTTCTTTTTAATACAAACATTTATTTACATTTTTTGTGTTTACTTTTTTCAATTTGAGGGATGGGTTTATTTTAAGGCAATATTTAAAAAAAAAAAATCTACCTCTGCTTTTCTTTATCTAGTGGACAAAAACTATTTTGATGTTGCGCCTCCGGGCCACCGTAGAGTTGGAGCTGGTGTGGAGTTACAGAGCTCTGGGTTAAGTTTCTGTTACATAAGAACCTTATCTTTCAGTGTCAGCTTCAGCGTTTGGGTCGATCAGTGTCCCGTTCACTTCATTAACTCTTTACACTCTTTACTTCCTGCTCTACTTTCTCCAAAAGGGGCATTCTTTACATAACCGCCGTGGGTCAAACAAGGAAGAGTTAAAGAGTGTTATTTGTCTTTATGAAGTGGAAAAACTCCTCTAAAAAGCATAAAATATTGGACATTTTTTACAGAAGGAGTGGACAAAGAAGCACGCTCTTCCCTCTTTGACTAAAAAGGCTGCAGAAAAAAATCCAATCAAATTTATTTAGTGAGCAATTTAGAATTTTACCTCAATTTGTCTCCAAAAACAGCACCAGCTCCGCTGTCCTGGCTCCTGGGAGTGGGTTATACAGCGGACATCAGAAACGCTCAGCCGCCTCGCCTCAGAAGACATTATAATGACAAAAAATACTCATTACAACAACAAAAACTATTTACTGCAGTGGTTCCCAACTTTTTTGGCCTTGTGTTCCCCCTGAACCTGCTTTAGTCCTGGCTTAGTCCTGGTTTGGACACAGCTTAGTCCTGGTTTAGACCTGGTTTAGACCTGGTTTAGACCTGGTTTAGTCCTGGTTTTAGACCTGGTTTAATCCTGGTTTAGTCCTGGTTGTAGACCTGGTTTAGTCCTGGTTTAGTCCTGGTTTTAGACCTGGTTTAGTCCTGGTTTTAGACCTGGTTTAATCCTGGTTTAGTCCTGGTTGTAGACCTGGTTTAGTCCTGGTTTAGACCTGGTTTAGTCCTGGTTGTTGACCTGGTTTAGTCCTGGTTTAGTCCTGGTTTTAGACCTGGTTTAGTCCTGGTTTAGTCCTGGTTTTAGACCTGGTTTAGTCCTGGTTTTAGACCTGGTTGTGGACCTGGTTTAGTCCTGGTTTTAGACCTTCTTTAGTGCTGCATTCCCTTGATTTGGGTTAATTTTAGTTTTTCAAAGCCAAATAAATAAATGCTCTACAGATGATCAGATAACTCCCTGCAATGTGCTCGCGTACCCCTAGGGGTCCCCGTACCCCTGGTTGGGAAACACTGATTTATTCTTCCATATTGGAGTTATTTTGTCTGAGCTGTGAAGATCAAACCCAGGCCATGGTCAGTATCATTCAGCCCTGTTTACTTTTCTAACTTCTAACAAACATTTTGGGTCACTGCTGATGAGTTTCTTCCACCTCTTCACTGAAATCTTTGCCCATTCTTCTCCTGCAGAAGCCTCTAAAGCTCAGTGATGTTTGATGGCCTCTGTGCTGCTGCTGCCTTTTTTAAATCCCACCAAAGTTTTTCAATGGGATTTAAATCTGGAGACTGAGAAGGACGCTCTGGGACGTCCAAGAATCTCCTGGATAAATGCTTAAAATCTTTTTTTTATATACACTTTCATTCTGACAAAGTACACTGTAAAACTGCAGGGATTTTCATGATAAAAGTCTGAGTTTGAACTTCTGAACTTCCCTCCTCAGACCCGGTGTAGTGTTTTAAATTCCAGCCTTACCTTCTCATTGTAAATAA